>PVJD01014076.1:0-30812 GCA_004026545.1 Mormoops blainvillei | reverse complement strand
TTATCAACAAGACTGAAGGGTAACTTTCATTTGCCTCCAGTACTGCTTGATGTAAAAGGAACAAAACTAATGAGGTCTCTATGCTTAAGGATCTCATCACGTCAATGGAAGACATAATTATGTTCAAAGGCCAGAAAGCAATTAGTAGCTGGATCAGGGCTTTTGGGAAAGGGAGCATCATGGGGCAGGGTGGTGAGGCAAGGACATGTGGCCTGAGTATGTGTGGCTTATATCAAAGTCGTACCACCACCAACAGCACTCATACTTTACTGACTGCCTACATGGTGTCAGGCAACATACTGGGCACTATTTTTTCCTGCATAATACTTCAGTGGAGTCAGCTGTTATTATGCCCATTTTACAGGTGAGGGCATGGACTCAGAGAGGTCAAGTACATGTTGTCTGTTCAAAGCGGAGCTAGTGATTTAAACCCAGGTGTGACACAAGAACCAAGCTTTATCAGTTTTCCTTATAGCCCCTTCCACCACAGTAATGAAGGGAACAGCCTTTCGACTTGGATTTTAAAACATTTGTAGATGTAATTATAATATATTCCAAAGATAAAGGCAAAAGGATAACCTCCATTCGTCTGCTTACTCCTTCTTCAATTCTCAACTTGAACATCATCTCTTCCAGAACTCCTCCCCTGCTCCCCAAACTGGGCTAACCTCCTAAAATAAGAGCCATAATCCTTAATGTAGCAACTTCAAAAGCGAGTAAGCTCTGAAAATTTCAGCTGTTTTCCTAAGTTTGCAGCAAGCTCATTTAGTGACAAAAGATGACCTGGAACTGATGTGAAGCTATTTGCAGTCTTTACTTTCCTACATGTGTAAATATTCATATTCTGATGTGGAAATAATAATGTGCTTGATTAAGGGGCACTGCCCAGACTCCACTGCAGTTATTGTAGACTATATATGTAAATTATCTTTCTAAAAATCCCAACATTTCTGACTTGCAAACCACATCTGGTCCCAGGGGTTTCAGACAGTGGATTCTGGACCTATACCTTACGCATAAATCTCACTGCACTACAATCACTTATTCTTCTGTGTGAGCCCAGCACCTGACAGAGTGCCTTGCATATAACAGGTACACATTAAATGTTTCCAGAGTGAGGAAACAAGGCTAAGAAATTGGCTAAGAAGGGAAAATGGTTAGTGGCTTGGGAGTGACCATGGCTCCCAACTTGCAGGGCAGGCATCTAACCATGGAATGCCACTGCCTTCTCTGACAGGAGGTCCTATAAATAGTTGCTGTTGATTGAGGGCAAGCAACATAGCTGCTGCCTTCACTAGGAATAAAAAAGTCCAGTTGTCTTATATGATGGGCGCACACATAACTTTAGCCCAGTAATACAAAATAGCAGGCATACCCATACTTCACACCACATGGGCTGCTTCACAGGTCCCCTGGATCTTAGGAGCAGACCTGCATTTGGGTCTGATCCTAGTACATGCAGTAACCTTTCGGCCTGCAGTTTTCTCAACTGCAAAATTGCAACTGGAGTAAGCCCGAAGGCCCTCCTCACAGGTGGGTCTCTAACAAGGTAATCCGTGGGAGGGACAGCAGCATCGCCCCACGTTCCAGGGTGAGATGCAAACCTCGGGAGCTTCTTCACTCCTGTGTACTCTCCTCACAGTCCTCAGTTCATCGTCCTCATTCAGTGGGCTGTGTTCAACCTACACACACCTCCTTTCCCATTCAAAAGAAGCAGAGTCAATACAAAAAGACGCATTTTGTACCCAGGGCACCCAGGGGCCTCTTTCTGTTTTCGATCCTACACAGTGGACAAAAAATTCTGTGAAGAGTAGCCCCATAGCCCTTTGGTCTCCTAATTCGTAGGGGATGGGGTGGGATTGGGGGAGGGCGTAATCACAGGCCAGCAGGACTGAATTTAAACAGGAAACCTCTTAACTGCAAAGTCTCAGGATACGAGAGGGGACTGGATAGGAGAATGAGTATCACAAGGGGGCAGCTCGGGATGGTCCCTCCTTACCTGGTAACACAGGATGGTTTGCTGAACCAGCCGCGCGTAACCGTCCAAGCGCACCCCGGAATTGCTTCTGCTCCTCATCTGCGCGATGCTGCCGGCCCGACTTGGTGCGTGGAGGTTGGACGCGCGGGCTACGGCTGCCAAACGTTCCTGGTTCCCAAACACTCGCAATTTCGGTCAGTTCTCGGGATGGTGCCCACCGGTCGCAGGTCGGGGCTTACAAAAATGATAACATCAAAGTATGATTGGAAAACAAGCCAACTAGAGTTTCGTACAACTGGAAGGCGCGGGGACAGGGACGGGGCTGGCGCTCTCGCGGCCCCGCGGCAAAAGCGGCGAACTGGGTCCCAGGCGTGGGGCGATGGTACCCGCGCGGAACCTTTTTCGTCTTCCGGCGTCCGTGAGGAGGCCCGGGGGAGGACCCCCAACCCTATCCTACCCGACTACCGCGGCCCACTCGCAGCCCCGCCCCGGTCCCGCCCCCGCCACGGAACGGAACCCTCTGAGCCGCGGCCTGAGGGGAAAGGAAAAAGGGGTGGTCCGCTGGAGCAGCGGTGAACCTGGCTCCGGGCGGGAACCCGCTTGTCTCCCTGAGCCCCTTACCTCCCCGCCGGCCGCCGACCCCAGCGGAGGCTGTAGAAACAGACCTTTCCGCGACAGCCACCTCGACGCCCCGGCCCCGCCCGTGGACCCGCCTCCGGCTCCGCCCTCGGCGCGGAGCGGAACCCGCTGAACCAGGCCTGAAGAGCAAGGTAGGCGAATTCTCCACTAGGGGCCCAGAACTCCCCAAACTCCTTCCGTCGCTAGCGGCCCCGCCTCTCCGAGGTGAGCTCACAGGCTAGCCCGTGGTCCCGCCTTCCAGTCCTGCTCCCTGGTCTGTCCCCCTCCAGCCCTGGCGGAGCGGAACCCTCCTACAGGGTGGGTGTAAAGGACTGGCTTCCGGCGGGACAAGACGCAGCTTGGAGTAGGCTCGTGGGATGAGCCGCCAACCTCACCAGAGGCGGGAGAACTAGATCTGCCCACTGCAGCCTTCCGGGTACCTCTCCGCGGGCCGGAATGTAGCCCTGCTCTTGGCTGAGTCTCCGCACCTGGGCGGAAGTCGAATAGTGGGATCCAGTAGGGAAGAGAAAAGGTGGGGCCGGGACAGGGTCCCGAGCGCTCCCAGTCCAACTGCTAGTCACTTGGATGTGCCGCTCACCTGGCCAGGCCTGCAGTTTATCTCCAATAGGTCTACAATTTGAAACTTACTAGTTTCTTGTGGCCCATAGTTACCTGCGCTTAACAATCTTCTGCCTAGTATTCATTTTTCCACCAAAATCTGACCCCATATGAATTCCACTGGACACCTCAGCTAATGTAATCGCCGTTTCCACAAGCCCATTGTTAGTCTCCATACATTTACTGTATGCTTCTTGACCCAAGGCCCTTCCTCCTCCTTGCTTATCTGAAGCCTATCTTTCCTTTAAGTGTCCCCACAGCTCCTCCCTCCTGTTAACTCTCCCCATTCTCTTAATTCCTTTAACAATTTCTTTACTAAGAGCTTAGGTCTTGCAGTGACTTTAAATTGAGTTTATATTCAGATCTTCTATTTACAAGTGGTGTGAGCTTAGGCATGCAATTTTAGCTGTTTCACATTCACTATTCTCATCTGTAAAATGGGGATAATAATAGCACCTACCTCCTAGGATGGCTATGAAGATTAGAGGATGAATATAAAGCACTTAGTGCCATGCCTGTCTCAGGAAAGTACTTCATAAATCATAGGTGTTTTCATCATCATTTGACAGTAATGTAATTGTAATTTTTTCATATATGGCATGTTTTTATAACTGGATTGTAAGTTATTTGTGGAAACTGTCTTTGGTATTTCCCATCATGTCTGGTATAACATTGAGCATGTAGTTGTAGCTCAGTTAATGTTGAATGAATGAATAAATGAAAGAAAATCAGTCCTCCTCAGCCAGGTCCCCACCATGTATGGTCCCTAATCAATTTCATTTTTAAAATTTCATAACATAAATCTGTGCCTCTCAACTAAAGAACCAAACCTCTCATCATTTTACATACTGTTTGTTTTCTTACTGAACAATCTGGGTAATTTTCTTAAATCATGCAGTGATTCATGTGATATGTCTCCATGCAGAATTTGCTGTGGTCTAGGGGTAAATAAAATTTGACATTAAGTTATCGCCATTAAATCTCTTATGGAATCTGTATATGTACTCTTACTAGAACTCTCATGTGTTCTTCTGCATCTGAGAGCTGGGATCATTGCTTCTTTTAATTACTGCTTTTGTTTACATTGAGCGCTTCTTCCAGAGTCCATTTTGCAGCCATGGGGGGAAATAACTGATGAGCTTTGCTCATTACCTGACATTTCCATCCAGTATAGAAACACTTTGAGTTTCCTGATCTCATTCTCTGTAAATTCTGCTAAACACACACACACACACACACACACACACACACACCCCTTTTTGGCATATAGCCAGCCTACATTCTTAGGCTTTGGTTATGCTTCAGTGCATATTATCTTATAATCTGTATTTTTCAATAAGCTTGAAATTCAGGGATAAAACCAAGAAGGAAGGCTACAACTTGCTAAGTTTTAAATTTTCAAGTGAATTTTAGTGACCAGATTCATTTTGGACTATATAAAAAGATGCTATCTTAGTATCCTCAAACCCTGAGATACAAAACCTCCATATCTTGGTCCCCAGATCCATGAAGGCTTTCCGTGGTTGGGACCCAATAGTAACCTGTCTCTAGATCATTTCTCAAATTTTTGTCAAGAATCAGATATGGAATGTGATAGCGTATGTTATAGTTTCTGAAGCTGGCTCATGATCTTCATAAAGATGAAAACCTAGAACTGGATCCTGGGGTAGCACCATATCTGACTTCTCTGACCCCAGCCAGAGCATCTACACATTGTCCTGCCACAGGGACTTCAGCCACGGAAGTTCCCAGGGAGCCACGGGTCAGCATGCAAGGCAGAAAAACCAAAAAATGTTTCTCTTAGCGGGTTCAAGTCTTTGACTTTAAAGAAAGGCATTCATTCCATCTTTGACAGAGGAGAAGGTCCATTCTGAACCAATTTGCTGAAAATAGGCAATTAGCCAAATTTAGTTATTTCTATGACATTTTAACTTTAGTGACTGGCAATCGTTTTGTTTTTCATCACAATATATTAAAGAATCTTGAATTTGTCTCTGCTCCAGCTTCCTACAGCTAGTTTGAAACTGGGAGGTAAAGAGAGGAAATACCAGGGAGCATAAGATTTCTTCACAGTGAAGAATATTTATAAATATAGTTAAAAGAACATATTCTCAAGGAATGTATTCAATTTTTGTCTGCCCTAAATTTTTGATGCTGCTTCAGACTCCAACCATAGCAGCAAGGAGCTGAGGCAGAGATAAACTGAATAGTCACTAAAATGCTGTTATGAAGACAAAATGACAACACACAAATCCATTTGGTAAATTGCTCGTTTCGTAAATTAGCTCTTTTTCAAAGTGGCCCTCAACAAACTAACCTGCCTCCTAGGTGACTTTATTAGACACAACCAAGCATCTCAAAGGAAGCCATTTCACCATTTTTGCTGAGAGCAGTCATCATACTGCTCATTAACTACTTTGTGGATATGGGGAAAAAACTTCTCAAACGTTCTGAGGAAATATTTCAAATACTGGCCCCTCCAGTGACACTCCTTGCCTCCTCATATTGGCACCACCTCTATCTCCTTCAATAGAGTCAGATTGTGGGACCAATTTTAAACTAAAAGGAGATTGCTTCTCAGGATCATTCTCTCTGTCCTGCCCCTTACCTGTCTGAAGTTTAGAAAAAGACAAGAGAATTTGGCTTAAGTACCACAGCCAAGACACAAAACACAACAGGGAAAATAAGGGGTGGGGGTCTAAAGGACACCAGACATTATGCATCCTGTTGTGGACACTTAGGTTGCATAATCTGCTTCAGGAGACTTGGTTTCAGATATCTTACCCCCCAAATCTAGAGTGTCTTTACCACTCTCCTCAAATACTCAAGATCTTTGAAGTAGCTGAGCGTTGTTGAAGGCAATATTGCCCAGAGACCTGTTGCAAGTTGAGGCCAGCTTTCTCCTTTTGTGGTTCCCATATGCTAATCAGCTCTCCAGAAACCCCAAATCCTGTCCTTCTTGAAATCCTACTGTTTGATACCAAGGAAGAAGATAGTCGAAGGGGATCCAAATCTGAGGCTCATGTGGGCCAATGGCAACATGTGTGAAAGAGATAATCTTGAAAGAATAAGGGGGAAGTTAAAGAGAGAAATCAGAAACTGATCTCATGAGGCAGAACAAGCCTTGACCTAACTTCACAATCACAGTGTGCCTGCTGTTTGCCAAAGGATGTTACTATTACAGTCATCACAATCAGGTGTGTCCTACCACTTCAATGCCACATCTCCAGTGAAAGGATTGTAAATGTTTTCTCTTTGTGAAAGTTCTCAAACTTAAAAGAGTTAACTACAAATTTATTTTGTTGATTTTAATATTTTTGTCAATTTTAACATATAAATACAAGACAATTAGATATATCAGAGAAGAAATATGGCAAGGGCAAATCAGCACTCACAGAAGAGTATTACATTGTTACTATGGTTAGCCTGGAATACAACATTCACTTGAAATATATGCAAGGGAGCCTTAGTGAAAAGACCTAACTAAAGGGTTTGGAAATGTTCCTAATCAGGACACACTTGAGGCACTGCTCAAGCAGCTGTAGATAGGGAGAAAGATAGACCCTCTATAACTAGGAGCAATCAGGGTTTGATACATACAGAAATAATAGCATTGCAGGATAGTTAACGATTCCCAATAGCTGTTCCCCTTGTCACTATACACTCTTGGTTCTAAAAGAGACTAGAGCTCTTTTAAAAATAACTATAGCTCTGGCTGGGCCAGGGTGTACCAGTCATAACAACCAACAAAGTACCATTGATTGCCTTTTAAAGAACAGCAATATGATTTTTTTTCTTTATATACATCACTTTTAAAAAGTAATCCCTATGCTACTCCCCTTTTATGAAAGGCTCTGGGGATCTGAGAAGTGGCAGTGTATGTATCTCCTCCACATTCACAATTTTCCTGACATGGTCTAGATTACACTTCCATCCCTCTCTGTGGCCACGGTATTAAGCTAAACATCTTGGTGCAGATTTCATAATGTAATGATTAGGGATAAGGTCGGGAGATAGATATTGAATGCCATGTATCCAGGTGTACACAGTTCACACCCCGTACAAGGGTATACCCTAGAGGGTGAGTGGGGCTAAAATATGGCCCCCACTCCGTTTGCCAAACCATGAGCCCATGGGGCTGTGCCTGTCTAGTGACAGCACCTTTTACTATTTCACTCAAAGGCACTGTATGAGCTAATTGGGGAACTGTCTGCTTATATTTTTCCAGTCTGGCTGGCATCATTATTTCTTGATTTGAATGAAGTTTTCTGTATTTCACATACCATATAATCTCCAAAAAGAGTTTTAGAACTCACCGAACCAGTAAATATTTTTTTTGAATTATAACATTAGACACAACAACACAACCACGATTCTACAAAGAAATAAATTTACACAATAGAAAATAAATACGAAAAATGTAGAACTAAGATTTTTGACATGTGAGTCACTAGAATTTAGCTTATTTACAACAAAGGCATGTACAACTAAACTCACCAACAGGCTGAAGTCAACAGTTGCTTTCTATAATGTTATCAAAGATAACATAACCTCTTTAAAATGTGGCTGGAAATGAACTGCCTTTATTTTCTTTAAACAAATCTTATTTAGTATGTTGTTTAAAACCAATCTTCTTTTAAAATGAAGGATAAGAAACCAAGTTGCAAATGTCTCAAAATATCTTGGTTTCCTCTTCCAATAGTAACCACTGCCCTCAATTAGCTTATGGTCCTCCAGAGGTTGCTGAGTATAAAATTAGTTGATTTTCATACATCTCACATTGCGGAAAAGGTAAAAATGGACATTTTCACTGTCAAGCATCATGCTTTGGTTTCAGTAAAAGGAATCACATTTGCTCAATAAAGTGTAAGCTTCCCCGCTTTGAAGTCCTTCTGAGAGTGATACGACTTTTACCATTACAGGAATCTTCTTTCTCACTAAACATGTGCTGTTTTCCAGTGAAATCATGAAGGCACACATCTCCATTCTGAACACTAAAAGAAACACCATTCTTCTCTGTAGAAGCATTCCCTATATAAAGAAAAACAAAATTGGTGTCACTAAGTATCCACAGAAAGCATTTAAAAAATAAACTTTAATATCACTTTATTCTAAAGTATACACACATAGACATGTTTTTAAAAAATGTTTATGATATATTGTCATATTTTATTTACTTTCATTCCTCCCCCAAGGCCATGCAAAGGAAGCAAAACAAATTGTAGAATGTTTCCTCTATGGCAGTTTTTAAAAAACGAAATGGTGAAAATATGAAGGAAAACAATATATTTGATTTTAAAAGGCCCATTTCCTAACTCTGGTTGAACATATATTGACTTCAAGTGGTAGCATATGTGTAATATAACCTAATGTAATATTATGATCTACCCCAAAAGATTACAGTTAACAGAGATCCCCATATGTTCTCTTACAAGGTTCTTGGTTCCCTAAGCTTCCTATAAAATAAAACTTTGTACCAGAAAAACCCAGAGTGACAACAGTCATGGCAAGGAAAAAATTGTCTCTTGTGGACTAAACATGCCCCTCTTACTGGACCAGGATAGGACTGATTCCCAAGAGGAAACCACCAATTCCAACCTCAGAGTCCAGGCCAGGGGGCAGCTGGGCATTCTCGAGAAACTGTGATTTGTACTCCACCCCAAGCAGACTTGAATTGTGTGTGTGGGGGGGAGGAGGGGCATGTACAACATCTGAGACCCTGTAGCTACTTGACATCATCCTTCTGACCATTATATCAATGGAAGACAATGTAGAAAGCTGAATAATAAGCCCGTTTGTTAGTTTATGCCATAAACTTATAAACTTAGTTATATAACTAAACTTAGTTATAATAATGACAACAGTGCTAAGAACTTCAAAAGTATTACACCATCTATTACCCTATGGGATGGGTGCAATTATTATCCCCATCTCACAGATAATGAAACTAAGGTTTCAGAAATTAAGTGCTTTGCTTAAGGTTAAATGGCTTAGAAGTAATGGAGTCAACACGTGATATTTCTTCCAAACTGAGTTTGTGGCCCATGTACCAAGTGAGATGGCTGTTGGTATACACAAGCCTCTAAGGCAGCCCATAACTGAAATAGGTACCATTCATGCAAACTATGTGATAGATATTGTTAACACAGTGCCATCTCTGACACAGCTCAAATAAGGCATGTGACTATTTGAGGCAGCTGTCCTGATTTAGGCACTTTGCTTCAAGGACATTTTGGTGCAGGAACGATTTTACCTGGTATAATAAACAAAGCGTTAAATTTCCAGCTTTTTTGAAAGTGCCTATCCTATCTCTTGTCTATTCTAGATCCTGGTGTGCAGACTGAGGAGTCAGGGATATCTATCTGACATGCATTTTATATGGTATTAAACACTTGGCTATTTTGGTGGCCTAAAATGCAACCCCACCCTCACCACCAGGCAGCGAAAATAGCTGTGTCAAATTAGTCATGTCAGACAGCTGTGCAAACTGTGCTGCTTCCGTCAAATCCGATTCCCTGAAGGATGGCAACACATTCCTAGGCTAGGCAAATGAGGCTTCATCTCAGCTCTTTCTAGAATATGCTTAAATTTGGCTTTTAAGAGACTCAAACACTTCTATCCAAGCCAGTAGGCTTTCCTGATATGTTGTGATTCTTAATGGTTCACCTCACACCTCTGATTTCTCTACTTTGAATTTGCTTTCTTACACTGTGAATCAACCTTGATTATCACTGCCTCTACTCTGTTTACTTACATTGAGTCTTTCCTGATATAACCATTTGGCATGGAGGGCAGAGCTCTCCCCTAGTATCTACAGTAAAGAGCTATGGCTGTGTGGCAGCCATTTCTCATCTTACAGCAATGGTTCTTAATGATGGTGCAGGAGATTTTCACTCCCCAGAGGACATTTCCCAATGTCTGTAGACATTTTTTGTTGTCACAACTGGGGGTGAGTGGGTGGGTGCTACTGGTTTTGATGGGTGGAGACCAGGGATGTTGCTAAACATCTTAAAATGCACAGGAAAGCACCCTACAACAAGGATTTATATAGCCCCAAATGTCAGTTGTACCGAGGCTGAGAAACCTCTATTTAGAGGCATCTTTGGGAGGTTGGAAAATTATTAGGTAGGTGTATGTATGAACCTTCTCACAAATTTATTTGAATTCATCATGAAAATAACTAATATCCTAAAACAACGAATAAAGGCAAATTCTCCAGGAAAGAGAAAGTATACCAGCAGAATTTAAGTTTTTATAAAAATGCAAAAGATGTGTTAAGAAGCCAAAGAAGATAGAAATAGATAAGCTTTATGAGTAATAAACAGCACAGTCTTATGAAAGAAAGGAAATGTAATGGAAGCTTTAGCTAGAAATGTCAGAATTAGTGAGTAAGGCACGTGCAGCAGCAATAATCTGTTCATACATCGGTGACATATATTATCACCAGTACTGGTCACAGTATTTGATATATTTATGGGGATTTGGGCACTGTCATAAGGTCGCCACACTGTGGAAAATAATGAACAAACATGGCAAGTGAAAAAGAGGAAGGTTTAATTGTCTTGAAGATGCGTAAGACTATAGATGGAGTAAAAAGTGATATAATTTTATCAACTATTTTAGGTCCTAGTTGCACAGAAATAAGAGAAGTCTTGGGTAATACTTAAATCAGGATTTGCAATGTTCAAACTTTTAGGTCATCATCAATTCCCATTACACACACAAAAAACTGAATCTTCAAAAACAAAACAAAACAAAACAAAACAAAACAAAACACCCAGTTCTGGTATTTGCTCTAAAGTGAATACATTGGGATTAATAAACTTCCTCTTTTATAAGGGAACCATGCCTTGACTCACTAGCTATATATGTAATTGTTCATTTTCCATAGCAAAAAGGCTGCCAAAGGATAATACTATTTTAATAAAGTGAATACTAGCTTAAGAAATACTATATTGAGAGATACATACCATTCCCGCTCATGAGTCCTGAGCAATCATTATTCACTAGCAGTGTGGTAGAATGGGTGGAGTTACTGTTTGACTGTAGGGAATTTGAAGAGCTGGACACTCCTTGGTTTACAGTCTGCTTCTTTAAACCATTAGTAGCAGTTTTGCTCCAGTCTATAGCACAATAAGCGTTACAGAAAAACAGGGAGGAATGTTGAAGCTCAAAGACAAGAGATAGATCACAATGTAACTTGTTCTAGCAACTGATCTGCCACTTTCAGATCTTACAGAGAAGTCACACATTTCACAAGTTGGTATGATGAAATGTCTGTCATTTAAGACTATATACGTTTGTTCTTTAAATGTCTGCTTGGTTAAAACTAACATATATTCTCTTAGAACTAAAGGCCAAGTTAATTTGATTATCTCTATAAATATCCACTGAACTAGGTATTGCTTCGGAGCCAAGGACTGTCTTAAGAACACATATCGACTGTGTTGTGATGACTCATGGTTCTTGAATCCATGCAGATGACCAAACTACATGTACTGCCATTTTCTGAATATATATCTTGTGCAATCAAATCTTTACAATACTACAAAGGTTGTATTCATGGGTGGTATTCATGCAAAAGAAGTTTAGTTTTCAGATGGTGCTTAATTTTTTTATTTTCTTAAAAATCAGCTATTTGTTCTGAAATCCAACAGAATGTGAAAATGTTATAATTTCAAAATAATCAAGTATATGCTATAACCAAACAACCAAATAAATGTATGCTAAAGTTTATATAAAGTTGAGTCAAGATTTTAAAAATTATGAAGTTAAATATTAAAAATTACTTTGGGTAAATGGGAAACATTAGCTCAAAAGGAAATACATTCTAAAATTTTCACTGTTGTTTCATTCAAAAAGAAGCCAAACATTAATTCTATTGCTCACCAAATTCCTAGATACAAGTAATTATTTTTTAATTCATTAGGTTTTTTGCCCTTAATGTTCACAATATTTTATGTTGAGCAGGTTCCATTCATTAATTTCCACATCTGAGAGCCCTTTGGTATCTATTGCTTTGAATCTTAACTTGTACAGTCTTTTCCTCAGGATTTAGAAGGGTAAAAAGTAAAGCAAATCTTTACCAGAATTTTCAGCCAGCCGTAACTTTCCACAGCAAAGATACCTCCTCCATTGTTTCCTAACATTCTCTTTTGCTACACAGTAAAAGATGAATATGAAAAATCCTGTGGGGGAAAAAAGACCCATATCACAATGAATTCCAAACTAAGACCTGAATGTTATGAGTTTCCTTTGCACGGGAGATAAAAATCTTTGGCAGCTATAGGCAAAATGAAAATTTGCAAAATTGAAAAACAAACCAAAGTCCTGGGTTAGTTTGCTATCAAAAGGCACCCTGGGAGACTCTTTTTGTAAGATTAAAAAAATACTTATTAAAGGAATGATAATTCTGTATTTCTAAAATTAAGCTCACTGTCTCTTTTCTGTCCTTGGCCTTCCCTATCTTTGGAAGTACAAGCTATCCAGCCAGGATGCCAGCTCAGACCTAGGCTCCTACCTCTCGCCCCTCCATTATTTATAATTGACTTCCAAGTCTGTCAAACGCCATCTCCTCCATTCGTCTCACATTTGTTGCTCCTCTTTTCATCTCTTGCTTGGTCCTTCCTCACAAGCCTGGGGCACTGCAGCGTTATCCTCCTGCCTTCTAGCCTCCCTCTAACCCGTTCCAGGAAATTCTCCACTGGCATCCTGGTTAAGAAGAAAACGGCACTCCAGACTTCATAGGCCCTCAGGCTCCACCCCCTATCCACCTCTGTCCTAGTCTTGCAGTCAGAGGGCTTACCACATAGCCCTATTGCTGTGACTCCTCAATGCTTTCACCAATAAATATTTGCTGAATAAATATTTGCTGAAGGGACAGATTTGGAGTTATCCCTCTCCCCAACCCCCAATCTATCTACTTTAAAATCTTCATTTTAAAACATCAGGTGGATCTTTTCAGGTGTTCATCCTAAGGACTGATATCTTGAATACTACTTGCACACCTTTGTTCATTTGCAACCCTCGGTGGCTACACTTGGTTGCATTAGGGGAGAAACAGCATGTATGAGAGAGATCAAAATGGGGGCACCCAAGTCCCAAATCAGAGCCTAAACGTATCTCTCCTTTAAGCAACACCAAAGCCCTGCAAATTAGGTCCCTTTTATGAATGAAACGGTACATTTCTTCTGTCCATTCATATTCTAATGAACAGGCATACTGGGGAAACAAGAGAAAGAGGCAGATTCAGTTTCCACATTAAATATGGGAGGTTAGGTACCTTGCCTTTGTTTTTATGATTAGTGTGATCTGAGCATATTTATTTTCTCTTTAAGTGCCTCTTACTTATAGCATGCCATTGTTGGCAAATAAAACTTTTCTACTTAATACTATGTAGTGCAACACCTAGATATACCAATCCAGGAACTGGAATGTTGTAGTTTAAAATTGACAATTGTATGTAGCCAACAAGCATATTAACTGGCTTCCCGCAAATAAAGTAAGAACCAACAGCTAAATTAGGCATTTGAATTCAGTCTCAGGTTGGGATTTCTTTGAAAACAAGCAAAATGATCTACTGCCTGTTAGAACTACAGGATGATGCTATGGGATCTAAAGGCAACAGGAAAAGATTAAAACAAGCAGACAAGAATGCAGTTAAAAAGCATCCCAACAGAGGATTTGGAATAAAAGGAAACGAAGGGACATGAATTATTGTCACTGTAATGTAAACCTATTAGGCTGCTCGGCTTTTCATGTCAAAGTACTGTATTTCCATTAAAAATTAATCAGAGCTGACAACTTATAAAAGACACTGGTCTAAAAGAATTAGTAATTTGCTTTTCCAAAGAATACAGCTAAGATGGTTCAAAATGACTGCAGCTGGGTTTCATTACCAAATAGGAAGTTCTGAAGTAAGGGCGATACACAAAGCCTGACCCTTTCTTGCTGCATGTCCCATCAGAGCAACTTCTCAGGACTAACCACTGACCCAGGCTACTGCCATGTGGGTCTGTATATTGACTCCATATTTATCACTGTCTCCCAGTCATACACAGACCAAGGAGGCCGGAGTGGTGAGACCTCACAGAAACACTTATGGCTTGCGTACTTTTCTGTATGGATGTTCCCTTTCAATAAAACTTTTTTAAAAAGTAAGGAACCAAGGGAAGGAAGAGAAATTGACTCCCAGAAAAAGCTCCTGTCAGGTTCCCCTCAGTATGTTCTTTGAGAAGATAATGGAAAGGAGGGAAAAACTACCACTTCTTTTTTTTTAAATCCTCGCCCAAGGACATTTTTTTTTTTTTCATTTTAGAGAGAGAGGAAGGGAGAGAAACATCAATGTGAGAGAGAAGCATCTATTGGTTGCCCCCTCTCACTCCTAGACCAAAGATCCTATGTGACCAGACCAGGGATCATATGTGCCCTGACCGGGGACTGAAATCACAACCCAGGCACATACCCCTACTGGGAATCAAACCCGCAACCTTTTTGCTACAGGACGATGCTCCAACTAACTGAGCCACATTGGCCAGGGCAAAAGTACCACTTTTTCAATTTAGTGAACACCTTTCTTCCCAGGATCTCAAAGCACCCTTTCTCAAAGATAAATGTATTTTTCAAAGAATATATTTTAAGCTAAATAGACCACTTTGAAGATACTCTTTTAGTAGTGATATTTTTAAGTTCAACTGGGATGGTTCAGTGCAGATTTAGTGCAGTAGAGCTTACCTTGTAAGGTGTTAAAGATGGCAAAGAGATACATGAAGGTGACATTAACTGGTCCCCAGGCAAAGAAGGCAAAGCCCCAAGTAATTCCCAGTAAAAATGTAAGGCCGGCAATGCTCCTAAGGTCTTGAATACTGGTTTTTCGCTGGGCTCCCAGTTGCTTCTTCTTTTTAATTCGACAGAGCTGGACCAGGACCACAATGAACATGCTGACATTCAGCAAGAATATCACACAGAAATATCCCACAACTGTAATATAGAATACAGCATTGCTGTTGATCCAGCAACTGTAATTTGGGGGGAAAAACAGGAAAATGTATTACAATTCTGAAATATGGTTCAAAATGATGCAATGAAACATTTCCTACAAGTAAAAAGGAGAAAAAAACCTGATAAAACCACTGTTCTCTACAACCATTTATACCTGTAGGGAAAAAAAACCTAAGACAGTTTATTTCAGGATACTTGGTTACTGTAAATATTTAAAAATTGTTCTTTGAAAACATTTAGGATTTTACTCCCTTTAAATCCTAGTAACTTTATTCCATGACTCTTTACTAATATAACGTAACTGGTATCTGGCATTTCCTTTTTATTAGAGATTTATAAAAGTATTTTCAAAATCCTCCCTTCTGATTTTTAAAAATACTTAAGTAGTAGTAGCATGGCATTTCCAACTAGTTTATATATATACACACACATGTATATATACACACACATATATATATACATACATGCACACACACAAATATATGGGGGAGAGAGAGAGTGTGTGGCACAAATAACACCACTTTTTATTAAAAAATATTTTATTATAAAAACATAAGGATGTAATTCTGTAACATAATAATATCATCCTCAACACACCATATGACATTGTAGGTGAAATGTTCAAATTAAAACTATAAATTATTACACACATATTATTACCGTACCAACCAGGAGTTACTTCTGCATCTCTCTCTCTCTCTCTCTCTCTCTCTCTCTCTCTCTCTAATGTGCGAAGGTTTCTGTAAATGTTACTGGATTTTACTGGGATGAGAGCCAGAATCAATATGCTGATTAGATCCCCTACTTTCTTGGAGAACTCTGTTTTGCAATTCACTTAACATTCCCTCAGGGGCTTAGTACTCACAAGTCATCAGGCGAGCCATTAGGGAATTTCCCATATGATCCAAGCCCATAGTTATCTGGGGATATAGTCAGGACAATGGTTACAATCACGGCTGGTACTCCTGGAAGATGGGAAACACCAGTCACACATAGTTCTAATAACCAAAGGTGGCGAGAAGAAGGACTAGAGATCATGGTCTATTTTCTTCTGGCAGAAGGGCCTGTTGAATTGTTCACCAAACTCAGTTTCTCTTCCTCCTTGGTACATGGCTGTATATCTCTCAACCTCCCTTGTAGCTAGGTGGATGTGGCAACATGACTAGGTCTTGGTCAATGGAATATGGGCAAAAGTGATCTGTGACACCTCTAGGCCTCTCCCATAAAAATCCTCTATGAGATCCCCCACTCTCTTTCTCCCAGATTCAGGACAACCTTGGAAGCGCTGTCTTAAGACAGAGCAGAGTTTCCTGAGTCTTGGATCCTGAATAACTGCAAGACCAGAGACTCCTGTTCCTGGCTGGACTGTGCATGAGTAAGAAATTATGTTTTACTGAGATTTCAGGGTTTGGCCACTATAGCAGCTGGTGTTATTCTTATCTTATACATGCCTGGAATATAATTTTAAGTGTCACGTGTGAGGCAAAGTGAGGGACTCCAAAATGTAAACAAAATGTGAGTCATAGTTGACTTATTAGGATTACTAGCAACTCCTGGCAAATCTTTCATTATGAACTCAAAAGTCCTTGACTGATTATCTGGAACCCATTTATGGATTAAGGAGCCTGATCTGGTTGATTTGGGAGTGATGACTACCACTATGTTGGCTTTCTCAAGGGTCCACAGGCACTTCCACTAAGAGGAGGCCAATGAGAAGGCTCCTCCCAGCTTAAAATGGCTTGTGGCTGGGAAGGAGTCCTTCTTGCTCCCCGTTGCCATCACCCTACACCTAACCCCATGTAGACACCTCACACAGACCAGCCTTTCACCAAATCTCAAGGTTCTGGGATCTAAAAAACAATTAATTTTCACAGACAGGTTGGGTTTCCTGGTGCAATCTAACATATTTCATGTATCTCTTTTTTATTTGTACCTTCTGGATACACTGACATATGACTTCCAAAATGAGACACTTTCCTAAAAGTAAGATATTGGGAGTGTGGAGCTAGTCTTTGACAAGCAAATTTGACCTTTTAGAATTCTACAGAACTTGTGCCAGTGTCAGAGCAGTGACTTATTTTTCTGGAAAGAAATGACTTATCTCTCTGGAAAGGTGTTCTGTTATTCTTCACAAATCTATGATGACAGCAGAGTGTCATCACTCTGATGACAGCCGAGACAACAGGCAGAGTGACAAAGGTGGTAAAGGTTCTGCAATCCTGTTGTGTGGGGAACATTTGAATATTTAGCCTGAGGAAGAGAAAGGATTTGGGGAGGGATTGCATGTGTAATACAGTGGAAGGGGTATGCATAAGAAATCAGAAAGCCAGGCTTGGCCAGTCTTGAGTTTGTGTGAATTGGGGTAAATCATATCATCGCTTTGAGCCGGTTTGTTCACCTGAAGTTAGCAATAACTGCCTTGTTAACCTCACTGACTTGTCTTTCATGGGATTACTTGTGTGAAAATACATTGAAAAAATGGGCATTATACACAATTTTATATATTACTTGTAGATTATCTAAAGGACTGTGGCAGAAGAGATGTCAGATGATGATGATGATGATGATGATTTTGCCTGAGAGAGTAAAACCAAGACCCTGGGTAAGTGCCAACAGAAAGCCAAATGAACTTAATGGAAAAATAGAACTGTACAGCTTTAAAAAATTGTTACTGGCTGCCATGTGAAGTATTAAAAATAAGTCAACAGGTCCCATATGGAGTTGCTTATGCTAAGCACCATGTCACCAAACCAAGACTTAATTACAGTTTCAGCTCTCTCAGAAATGATCTTACACCAGTCAATCACAAATCACCATATCAGCACTATTTAGGTCATCTGCCTGATAGATCCCTGCCATCCTCTAAAGGAAAGTGACCTTGCAGAAACCAGCCTGCTTTTTTGTCTAGTATAACATCTTTGTTCCTGCTTCCTTCTCCCTCTAAAAATCTTTCATTTTGGATAGCTCATTAGAGCTCCAGTCACTCTCCTAGATTGGATGCTGCTCAATTCATGAACCATTGAAAAAAGCCAATATGATCTTCAAATTTACTTAGTTGAACTTTGTCTTTTTAAAAAACATTTTATTTATTCATTTTTAGAGAGAGAGGAAGGGAGGAAGAGGGGTAGAGAAACATCAATGCATGGTTGCTTTTCACGTGTCCCCCACTGGGAATCTGGCCTGCAACCCAGGCATGCACTCCGACTGGGAATTGAACCAGTGACCCATTAGTTCACAGGTTGGCACTCAATCCACTGAGCCACACCAGCCAGGGCTGAATTTTGTTTTCTCACAAAGGTTATGAGCTCCCTCCAAAATAGAGGTGTTCAAGCAGAGGTTAGATTATCTTTTATCAATGGTAAGTCAAGTTGAGGAGGCTCCTACATTTGGTAAGTAGTTGAATGGAGAAACCTTCAAGATCTTTGGAGTTCTAAGACTTTGTGACCCACCACCAATAGGTGCCATGATGTGAAATACTGTGCCAGTGTGGCAGTAAAGTTACATTAGATTTTATCTGTACATTTGCTCACTCTACCTTTCTGAGCATACTATCATGCATGTGTGTGATATCTGGGAGGTACAAAACAGAGTGAGGCTAGCTGGGAGCTTAGGGACTGAGAGTTTGGTCTCATTGTTACCAAGCTAACTTTTTCCATTTATTGAGTACCTTCTGTGTGCCAGCCCCAATTCTGTTTGCTGAAGATACAAAGAAAATTCATAGCTCTAAACTTCAGAGTTTTTTGTAAAATATATTTTATTTATCAATTACATTTGATGTACAATAATATATTAGTTTCAGATGTACAACCCAGTGATTAGACATTTATATTATTTATGAAGTGATCACCCCAATAAATGTAGTACCCATGTGGTACCATACATGGTTATTATAGTATTACTGACTATGCTGTACTTTATATCCCCATGACTATTTTCTAACTACGAATTTGTATTTCTTAATCCCTTTACCTTTTTCACCCAGTCCCCCAACCCCCTCTTCTCTGGCAACCATCAAAATGTTCTCTGTATCTATGAGTCTATTTCTGTTTTATTTTGTTCTTTAGATTTTGCATATAAGTGAAATCATATGCCATTTGTCTTTCTCTGTCTGACTTATTTCACTCAGCACAATAACATTTAGTTACCAGGGATGTCCAACTTTTTGGCATCTCTGGGCCACACTGGAAGAAGAGTTGTCTTGGCCCTCACATTAAATACATTGCAACACGTAATCACAAAAAAATCTCATAATGTTTTAAGTAAATTTACAATTTTGTGTTGGGCTACATTCACAGCCTTCCTGGGCTGCATGTGGCCCACGGGCCACAGGTGGGACACCCTGCTAGGCCTGTCCATGTAGTTGTAAATAGCAAGATTTTGTTCTTTTTTATGGCTAAGTAATATTCTATTGTGTGTATATACCACATTTTCTTTATCCATTTAGCTGTTGATGGGCACTTAGCTTGCTTCCATATCTTGGCCATTGTAAATAATGCTGCAGTGAACATATGGATGCATATATCTTTTTGAATTAGTGTTTTGGGTTTCTTTGGATAAATACTCAGAAGTGGAATTGCTGAGTCCTTCTTTATCTCTTGTTATAGCCTTTGTTTTAAAGTCTGTTTTGTCTGGTATAAGTATTACTACCCCAGCTTTTTTTTAAATTTCCATTTTCATGAGATATCTTTTTCCATCCCTTTACTTTCAGTCTGTGTGTGTGTTTCAATCTGAAGTGAGTCCCTTGTAGTCAGCATATGAATGGGCCTTGTTTTCTTATCCATTCAACCACCCTGTGTCTTTTGATTGGAACATTTAATCCATTTACATTTAAAGTAATTGTTGATATGTATTTATTGCAATTTTATTCATATTTTGGTCTTTTTCTTCTTCTTAAAAAAGACCTTTTAGTGTTTCTTATAATACTGGTGGTGGTGATGAACTCCTTTAGCTTTTTATTACCTGGGAAGTTCTTTATCTGCCCTTCGATTCTAAATGATAGCCTTGCTGGGTAGAGTAATCTTGGCTGTAGATCCTTGCTTTTCATCACTTCGAATAATTCATGTCGATCTTTTCTAGCCTGCAAAGTTTCTGTTGAGAAATTAGCTGACAGCCTTATGGGAGGAAACTAACAGCTTTTCTCTTGCTGCTTTTAAGATTCCCTCTTTGTCTTTAACCTTTGGCATTTTAATTATGATGCATCTTGGCATGAACCTCTTTGGGTTCATCTTGTTTGGGACTCACTGCACTTCTTGGACTTGTATATCTATTTCATTTGCCAAGTTAGGGAAGTTTTTTGTCATTATTTTGTTTCAAACAGGTTTTCAATTCCTTTCTCTCTATCCACTCCTTCTGGTACCCCATGATGGGAACATTGGTACACTTGATATTTTCCCAGAGGCCCCTTAAACGGTCCTCATTTTGGGGAGTTCTTTTTCTTTTTGCTGTTCTAATTGGGTGTTTTCTGCTACCTTATCATTCAAATTGCTGATTTGATCCTCTGCTTCATCTAATCTACTGTTGATTCCTTCTAGTGTATTCTTCATTATAGTTACTGTATTCTTCATTTATGACTGATCCTTTTTTATGTTTTCTATCTTCATTTTTATGTTTCCTATCTCTTTGTTGATGTTCTCACTGAGTTGCTCTCTTCTTCCCCTAAGTTCATTGAATATCCTTATAACCAGTGTTTTGAATTCTGCATTTGATAGATTGCTCGTCTAGTTTTTTTCATGGAGTTTTGTTCTGTTCTTTCATTTGGGACCTATTTCTTTGTATCTGCATTTTGTGTCCTCCCTGTGTTTGCTTCTATGATTAGGTAGAACTGCTATGTCTCCCAGTCTTTGTAGAGCGGCCTTAAGTAGTAGGAGTCCTGTGGGGTCCAGTGGCACAGCCTCGCCAGTCACCCAGGCTGGGCACTCCAGGGGTGCCCCACATGTGGTCTGTGTGCACTCTCCTATTGTAGTTGAGCCTTGATTGTTGTTGGCATTTCAGTGGGAGGGATTAACCCCCAGGGATCTGCTGTCAGGACCATCTGTAACAACAGTGGAGGAGCTACTATGCAGGGGCTCACCCCACAGAGCAGGACTTCCTTCAGTCCACCCCTTTAGTTTGTCACTCAAGCAGGTGGATGCATGGTGCTCTGGCATGGTCTGAAGCTGTCCACTGGGTGTGCTAGCTGTGGGGCCTTCCTGGAGGTGCAGACCAAGGTCAGCCACTGCCTGTGCTCTGCCAAGGGCCACCTACATGGACTACAAAGTGATCTTCAGATAGTTGCCACTTTTACTAGACTTGGAGGTGCCTGGGAGAGGCCAAGCTGAGAACTGAGGCCAGCTGCAGGGCTTGGGGATGCTTAGCAGGAGGTATGGGGCACACTGAGGCCAGATGCCACTTGTTTATGGTTTGTGAACCTTTGAGAGATTTTAGGAAAGTCTGCAGCATGAGCCAAGACAAACGTTTGGATGGAAAAGCCACTGGAAGTGCCTCGGGTGGGATCACAAGTTGGGTGGGGCATGGTCTCTGGAAATCACCAGGTCAGGGTGAAGAGTGTTGGATAGGTTGTCGGAGACTCAGACATGGTGCCCACATCTGCCTGTAGGGGAAGGGATCTGTAAAGGAACAATGGTGTCTACCAGCACTTCTGTCTGGGAGACAGCTGCTCCTCCAGCCCTCGCCCTGAAGCCAGTCAATTCAGTATCTCTTGTATGTCCCTGGTGCCTTTCTCTGGTGCCTTTTGAGTGAGCTGCTGCCTTAGCACTGGAGGGACCAGCCCGTTCCATGTCTCTGCCCCTCCTACCAGCCTCAATGTGGCTTCTTCTTTATATCCTGAGTTACAGGGTTCCTGTTCAACTAGCCTTCAGGCGGTTCTCAATGATGGCTGTTCTATAGTTTAGTTGTAATTTTGAGGTGGTTGTAGGAGGATGCAAGTACCGCATTTACCTACTCCACCATCTTGACTAGGAAGCCCTCCTAAGAATTTTATGTTCATAACCAGTCCAGGGGATATATACAGGTGTTCTAGAAAGAGACTTGACAAGGTTGCTCCTTGAGCAGTGCAACATGTGAGGAAAATAAAGCTGTTTTATAAACCTGCCAAGTGTGACCTGTTTCATCATTGTTTCTATGTAATTAAAAATCAAAACACTGGAGAAAAAGCAGAGAAAGCCAAGGCAATGAGCAAGCAAATTATACATACCCCAACCGACGATGCAGAATTTAAGGATGTATTTTCGGATGTAAGTATTAAACACCTTGACAAGGGCCAGATACATATGGAATGCTTCTAGGCCCATCCATGTAAATGAGACCAAGAGAAAATAATGCAAAAATACAGCTGCCGAGATGCAAAGGGCTCGCATGTCATACAGAGCAACCCATGAGTCCAAGAGAAAAATCAGGTTCAGCAGGAGCAGAGCGGCACAAAGCTGGATGAGAATTTTGGAAGGGTAATCCCTCCGGATCTTTCTAAAAGGAAAGGACAAGAAAAGAATTAGCATCACATTCTCCTTATGTGCCTGTATGAGTTTTAAGCAATTTATTTTTATTCCCTGTTAAATGTCTATAGTCCCCTCTTATCCACAGGGAATATGTTCTAAGACCCCTAGTGGATGCCTGAAACTGTGGATAGAGCCAAACCCTATATATACTGTTTTTTCCTATACCTACATACCTATAATAGTTTAATTTATAAATTAGGTACAGTAATAGATTAACAATAATAACTAATAATAAAATAGAATAGTTATAACAATATAGTAATAAAAGTTATGTGAATGTGGTGTCTCTCTTTCTTTCTTCAGTAATTTTTTATATTTTTCAGTCTAAACTTATTCCTGGATCTGTGTAACCATCTCTCCTTGGCTTGGTGTCACTTGTTTCAGGGGATGCCTTGCTGAAGCCTTCATATAGTAGGATCAGTGCTTTCTGGTGTAACATTTGCCATCAGTGGGAACACATTTTCTGTTCTTGTCTTCCACCACAAATTTAATGCCTTTTCTATCTTCACTAAGTACTTACCATGCACTTGTAGCTATACCTTTTGCAGTTTGAGGTGCAACAGCAAAACTAGCACAAATTGCTTTTTTCTTCTTCATAATTTCACAGATAGAAGATTAGTTCTTACTGTAGACCTTAGCAACCTCAGCATGTGATTTTTTTCTTGCCTTACTAAGTTGAGAACTTTTACCTTTTCACTTAAAGGAAGCATTTTACAGCTTGTCTCTGGCATATCTGAATTGGCAGCATCACTACTCTTGTGATTTGGAGCCATTATTAAGTAAAATAAGGATTATTTGAACACAAGCACTGTGATAACCAAGATGGCTACTAAGTGACTCATGGACAGGTGGCATAAACAGCATGGATATACTGGACAAAGGGATGATTCATGTCCTGGGCAGAATGGAGGAGTATGGTGTGAGATTTCATCATGCTACTTAGAATGATGTGCAAATTAAAACTTATGAATTATTTATTTATTTGTGGAATTTCCCATTTAATATTTTTGGACTGGAGTTGATCGTGGGTATCTGAAGCTGTGGAGAGTGAAACCGTAGGTAAGGGGAGACCATTGCATATGTGTAAATTTACTCTATTTGAGTGTGTGTGTATGTATAGGCATTAAAACCAACAACAAAGCAAAAATCTAAACAGAATTATCAGTGGAATCATATGGAAAAGTTGTGTTTGTATTTCTGTGGAACCTTTTACATGCTGACCGCTGACCCATCCTTTTAAATAGTTTGAAGTGGAGTCTACCATGCACCCCCTCCCCTTTTCTTCTAAACTACTTCCAGAAGCATTGTTGCTGCTTCTCATAAAACAGGCTCCTATGTTCAGATCTTCAAAACATGTCCAGATTTCCCTGTTATCTTATGTTATTAGTTAAAATGAGATCATGGAAAGAAGAGTTTAAACTATAGCTAAATGAAACAGACATAGGAAAATATAGCTAATTGATGACATGTACATGTTTATGAGTGTGAAATTAGTTCTGGTGAAATCATTCTGAGTAACGGCTGGCCTTATGGTAATTTAGTCTCGTTAATATTATTTTCAAAGTTCCACTGGAAGATCTGTAGTTACAGCTGGACCTTACGTTTGGCATTCAAAGTAAATATGTGCATTTCTTGATCAGGGTCCAAAATCTACATCTCAGAACTTACAAATTGTTTAATTTAGTTTAGTTGCGTATTTCCTTTTTTCCATCAGAATTTGTTGGAATTCCCCCAAAATAAGTGACTAAAGAGACCCGTTTGTAAGCCAAGAAGGAGATCCTGTTATTTGGAATGTCATTCTTGCTTTGACCTACAAAGCCACACTCACTAAGAAGCTATATTTTTCAGTGAGGCTTTACATTCTTTATTCTTCTTTAACCTACATGTATTAATGTATTTAATCTTTTACATTTGCTAGGTATAATTTATAAACATATTAAACATAGCTCTTATGCTATATGTAGATCTACGATATATTTCAAATTGTAAGCTGTTAGGTTTCAGGGTCTTCATCTATCTTTCACTTCACACTTAATGTCAGCTAAGTACCAGACATCATTTTGGGTACAAAGATGATTAACACACAACATCTGCCTTCAGTGAGTGCATAGACTAATGGGAAGAATCAAGTATATAAACTAAAAAGTCCCATGAAGCTTTACATACAGATGACTCCACTAGATGGGTATACAGGATAAGGTAGGCTGAGGAACACATTTAATTAATACATTTTGGCAATGGAGGTGAGCGTATCCTATAATCCAAATTTCCAGTTAGTTATGGATACTCACTCAAAGGCTACGTAGGTTACAAGAGTAACTGACAGAAAAATTGATGAAAGTCCACAACCAATGTATGTGATAAACGTCAGAGCCATCATTTGAGCTGCTGGCAAGGATGTTCGAGATAGGTCCTAGAAAATAAAGTATTGTTTTCAAGACCATATACTTTAAAATAAATAAGAGCCATGATTTACATTGATTGAGTATTCTAAGTGCCCAACCATAGTTCATTAAATAAACTGATATGATAGCCATAATTATGATTATTAGGTAAAGATAATGAACAGGCCCAGAGAGGTTAAGTAATTTGTCCAAGGCCACACATCTGTGAAAGTGGAGGAGCCAGGAATCAAATTCAGATCTAGCTGACTCCAAAGCCCATATACTTGATCAGTGTATTATGGTACACTGGAGAAGCACTGGGCTAGGAATCTAAAGACTTGAATTTGGCTTCTGGGTCTATATTTCTTAGTTCTATGATTGTGGACAATTAAGTAACAAATAAGTCTTAATTTTCACCTCATTAAAATGACAATAACAACAGTCCTTTCTACCTATCTTGCAGGACTGTTAGGTAGATTTAAATAAGATAATTTCTTTAAATAAGATAATTTGAAAGTGCATTGCAAACTAAACAATTTATTACCCATTTTAATCTGAATTCCCTATTCTTCCTAGCTATTTAAATGAGTAAAATGGAAATGTAAAAATAGAATGGGAAAGAATACTTCTATGTTCAAATATCATCCTTCAAGTGCATTTGCTTATTAGAAGGGTAATTTCATTGGTCTATAACTTTGCCACAGTGTCATATCTACTGATCTATCAAAGTCATCCGGCAGATTAGACATCATGGTATGATGTCCAGCTACCCCTCAGACCCAGAATCTAAGGCCAGGTAGTAGGGGGATATTACCAGTAGCACGCCAAAGCTCGTAAGGTGGCTGCAAGTACAGATGGTTTCATTCAGCCTCCTGTGTTTGACGGAGCAGCCATCAGATGACCAGCCTCCTCTGCCATCTGTTGGCATTGGGAAGAGTATCTGTTCCATCAGCAAGGCCACAGCACCAATGACTGCCCTTCCTCCCCCATGTCCCCTCTCCCACCTACTCAAGACTTTGAAAAAGATATGACTGGAACCTACCATTTCTGCCTAAGTCCCAATATACGCATCTTACTGTTAAGTCATCCTGCAGTAGAAAGATACATCACAAATAATTAATTTATAGAACTGAAAAACCAAAAAGCAATTAGAAAAAACTCTTAATTTTTTAGAGACTTATTTTATACTGGTCCCTAGAAGCAACTGAGTCTTATCTAGGTCAGTACTTCTTAAACTCAGCGATTGTGCATAGGAATCGCCTTGAGGCCTTGTTAAAATGCACATTCTGATTCAGTGGGTCTGGGATGGGGCCTAAGAGTCTGCAGACCGCACTTTGAGTAGCAAGATCATTGATGATGCTCAGTGTGAACTAATATGAGAGATGTTTTCTCTTTGGAGGTAAGAATCTGACCTGCAGCCACAGACTGAAATGCACTGAAATTCAGGAATTGATAAGAGCTTTCTTTTGCATTGCTCCTTCTTGGAAATTAGGTAGTCAGTTGGAGTGACTATGTGATTCTTGTCTTACATACTGCCCTAACTGAGTCTTAAGGTTCCACTGGATTTCCTTTTTACAGGCCAAATCTTCTAGGTATAGTTTGCACAAGGTGTTTCTGGCCAGTGAACAGCCCAGACAGGCCTCTCCCACCTGGCTTTGGTCGATGTGCTTTAATATAACCGTCACATTTCTTGTCAAGTTCTTGACAGTCAGGTTCGCAACACTCGATGATATGACGTAGCTGATCAGAGAGAGGTTCTGCAGGGAAGGGTCCTAGCTCACCAAAGAATCAACAAGATGGCAAGGGAAAACGAAATGTTATTAGAGAGTTTTAGAGCTTGAAGAGACTCTGAGGACTATTTAGTGCCCGTGTTTATTTTACAACCTAGGTGAGAAATTGAGGGTCGGGGAGTAAAGTGACTTCCCCAAGGACCATAATTATAAGCAGAGCTTGTTGCACTATACAGTGTTCTAAATACTGAGTTAAATTTCACAAATTGACAGGACAGGAACTTCATGAATCCTAAAGGAAACATAACATTAAGCCATTTAATATATGTGCTGCCAAAGCGAGCATGACATTAAGCCATTTAAGCTGTGTGTCCTTGAGCAAGTTACTTAATCTTTCTGTGCCTCCATGTCCTCATCTGTAAAATGGGAATAATAGTTTAATAGTCCCTTCCTCACAGAGTTGTTGAGAGGATTCGAGTTATTTCTAAGTGCTTAGGATAGTGCTCAGCACTGGTAAACATTAAGTATCAGTTATTGTTATATATCATCACTAACATCATTAGGTCCTGTTTAAAAATAAACTGTAGCTTTTCAGCAATTCTTTTGGCTTATAACAGGCATAAGATATGTGAGGATTAAAACAATCATAAGTCCCCCACTCCCAAGTAAAACCTAAACCAAAAGTAGTTAGTGGCAACTTTACCTGAAACAGGGCAGGAGTTTCAAAAAAGTTGAACTGTACCCTGGAAGCTAGCTTTAAATCATTAGCTGGTAAATTACTCATCAGTGACGAGGGCAGAGAAATAACACCAATACTATTCTCAGGAGCCTCAGTTTCCAGAGAAACCTGAAAATCAAGTAAAAGATATTAAAAAATGTCTGGGGATAGCATATGAGGAGTTAGAAAATACAACAACTAATTAAGATGGAGGATCATGTAGGGGCATTTATCTGTTGAGACTTTATGTATAATCAGTTCTTGTTTCTCTGATTATTGCAAAATTAGAGGGGATGTATTATAGGGAGAGGAGGCACTGGAGCTGGAAAAAAACATTTTTAAAGATTTCATTTATTTATTTTTAGAGAGGGGGGAAGGGAGGGAAAGAGGAAGAGAAACATCAATGTGTGGCTTCCTCTTGTACACCTCCCACTGGGGACCCGGCCCGCAACCCAGGCATGCGCCCTAACTAGGAATCAAACCAGTGACCCTTTGGTTCGCAGGCTGGCACTCAATGCACTGAGCCACAACAGCCAGATCATGGAAAGAAAACATTTTAAGTGTACACATAAACAGTCAGAAAGTGCAGGATAGTATATGTCAATTATATTTCAATAAAGTTGAGAGGAGAGTGCAGTATAATTGCAGACTCCAGGGAGACCACAGCAGCAACACACCACCTTGGTGACTTGTTAGGACAAAGTCTTCATAGACCCACATGCTCTAAATTTGTAAAGGGAAGACTATAAAATTAAAAGGGAAGACTTGGTTTTACTTGGGTGTTTCCAGCCCCCAATCCCTCCGATATGTGGATAGAAAACAACTAGAAGCAGGATTGATAATCAGTACCACTGTTCACACCAATGTAGTCATAACACTTGTTAAAATAATGGAATGGGTTGATAAGTAGCTCATGTCCCTGCTGTTTCTCAACTACCTAGATCCTTCTGCTGGACACTTCCCCCAACTCACCCCCTAAACTTCCACAATCCAGCCACTGAAGGGTTAATACTGAGCCACAACAAGGACCTCTGAGATCCTGCTCCAACCAAGACCAATGTTCTCTTTTTTTTTTTATTCTGTGGTGCCTCATTGTTTTAGATGTTAAATATTTTGAATATCACCCCTGACTACAAGACTCAATCATATACCCATATACATATACGAGACTCTATCATATATCATATGTGTATGATATATGATACATCATATACAAGAGAAGGCTTTTTCCACACTAAATTAGAATGTACCTGAAGATTTGCAGGGTCTTGGGCAGCGAAGGTAGTTGTGTTGAAATTACTGGAATTCACTCTGATTACGGCCAGAGCCAAAGAAGGGGAGGTTAGATTTATGGTCTTCGTTGAAAAATTCAGCTGTAAGCCGATGTCATCCACTACTTTTAGCAATCTGTAAAGATAAGCCGCAGTTCAAATGTAGCACTCCCACTTTGTTTTCCCCATTCTAAGCAGAAAACAGAGTAGCAACTTAAGTCATTATGAAACTCATAGTGGGAGAAAAGTACTTGGCTATAATTAATCATTTAAGAAGCATTGTTATCACTATAGAGTTAATTTGCTAAGTCATACCTTTGGGCCAGAGGAGCTAGCAAGGCAGGTGGGGAATGGAGGAGTTTGCTGACTTGGTTTATCATTTCTCCTGCAATGTTAGGCTCCAAACTGCCTAAGGACAGCACTTTCTCCATCTGAGACACTTGGCTCTCAAGATCAGACACACTGATGCTGCTGGTGTTAATAATTTCTACAACAGAGAGCCAAATCACTTCATGAACACATAATGGAAAAATCAATAATAAAGAAACATAGACTCTGTGATCTGGCAAACCCACTCCTAGGTATTTGCCCCAGGAAAATGAAAACATGTCTTAAGAAGACTTGTTCATGAATATTTATAGCGGCCTTTTTCATGATAGCCCCAAACTGGAAACAACCCAATGTCCATCAACTTTAAAATAAACTATGGTCCATCTGTACAATGGACTATATTATTCAGTAATAAAAAAGGATGTGCTACTAATGCATGCAACAACATGGATGGATCCCCAGTTCTCCAATGTATTATGTTAAGTGAGAAAAGCCTATATACTGTATGATTCCCTTCATATAACATTCTAGAAAAACCAAAGGTATAGTATAGGGAAACAAAACAGATCAGTGGTGGCCAGGGTCTGGGCATAGTGGGTAGGGGGTTGACGACAAAGGTTTACAAGGGAGTTCTGGGGGTAGTGGAAATGTTACGTATAGTGATGGTGGGTGTTTATTCAACCTCATATAACTATAAAAATTTCATTCACCCAGTAGAACTGTATGAATTTTACTCTGTGTAAATTATACTTCAAAAAAATCTAACTTAAAAAATGTAAAACCCCATCAGTATACTTAGTGTATATTTATACAAGCATAAATATACTTGTATTTCACTTATATCATGCATACAGGATTTTATATGGGTAACTAGAAGTGCTTTTTGTGGAAGAGAAAATATTATGAAATTAATAGCTGAACTATGTGCTGAACTACCAGCTATAAGCCTGATTTTTAGTAATTTTTTTAAAAAGATTTTATTTATTTATTTTAGATAGATGGGAAGGGAGGGGGGAAGAAAGGGAGAGAATACATCCATCAGTTGCCTCTCGCATGCCCTTAACTGGTCACCTGGCCCACAACCTAAGGCACGTGCCTTGACTGGGAATTGAACCAGAGACCTTTTGGTTCACAGGCCAGCACTCAATCCACTGAGCCACACCAGCCAGGGTTTTAGTAGTGTTTTAATTTGGGAAACAATGATAAAAAACCTGTCTAACAACAAAAAGGTCTCTTAATTTGACCACTTAACATCCTATTTCTTATTTTGCATATTCCTTTCTAATCTTTATCCGTGTGTTAGACATATCCATCTGTTATCCATGTGTGTAAACATAGTGTGCAAACTACTTATCATTATTTTCATTTCACTCAAGACTTGAAAAATGCCCCCAAGTTTCTGTCTAGCTGTTCTTATGCACAGTTGTGTAATAGCCATTGCGTTATCTGAGTCATTGTGAGAATATCATATTTCAACATTTCACTCCTGTGGAACCATTAAGTTATATCCACTTTTTAGCTACCAGGTAATACCCCAATACATCCTTTATGCATATGTCACTTTCCTTCTGTTGCCTCATTGCCTGAAACCCAAACCTTGGGAGCAGAAGCACAGAGCAAGATGCTACCTTGCTGGTACTTCCATGTAGCCTGTTAGGTTGATTGTAAGGGT
>PVJD01014075.1:0-30815 GCA_004026545.1 Mormoops blainvillei | reverse complement strand
CGGTACTTAGACCCAATTTAAAACTGAGGATCAGCTAGAAATTAGGTATTCGTTCATCAATTCATGACTTCCTTCATAGATTTAATGTACTAAGAGACCTGAATTATTTTGTCTTCTGAGAGGAAAGAGAAAGTTAATTTTAAAACTGCCTTAACAAAACACAAAAAGCAGTGCTCTAACTCTTCATTATTTTGATGAAAATGTAATGTGGGTACTTGAACAATAGAGGGAGAAGGGTTTAAGAGTGCTGTTTCCGTTTTATAAGCTATCAGTGGATCGATCTTACCTGTTCATGCGTATGGCTTGATTCGCCATGGCACAGGTCATTTCCAATGCTCGTAGACACTGAATCACTTCCCGTGATGGTTTGCACTTGCTGGCTAGCAAGGGACTGTTGACAATGGGGAGAGTGGATGATGTGGGGCTGCTGGATGATGTGATGATGGCACTGAACCTGAGGACAGCATTCCTGAAACACATACACGTGCCAAAACGGGGATGAAGAATTACTCATCAAGAATAACCCAACTGAAACCACTCTTAAAATTTTAACATGTTCCTTCACAAGATAATTCAAGCCTTAGGATCTGCAGCATTACTAAGTGATATATTGGTGACTTTTTATTTTCTTGTATTTATTTTAAAGCTTTAATGAGCTTGTTAAGGTGACATTGGTTAATAAAACAACATAGGTTTAAAGAGTACAATTCTGTAATACATCTGTATATTGTACTGTGTGTTCACCACCCCAAGCCAAGCCTCCTTCCATCACCATGTAGCCCCCTTTACCCTCTTCTACCTCCCCCACTCCGTTGCCCTCTGGTCATCACCATACTGTCATCTGTGTCCACGACTTTTGTTTTCTTTGCTAAATCCCTTCCCCTTTTTCACCCAGCTCCCCAACCTCCCTCCCCTCTGACAGCTGTCAGCCTGTTCTCTGTGTCTATGGGTCTGTTTCTATTTTGTTCATTTATTTTGATCAATTTCAAATTATTCATTGGCAGAAATTTTATTGAATTTTATTTGTATTTGATCAGGTAGATGTGACCATCCAAGTACTTAACTAAATTGACCAGGGCTTTGCATGTTCTGATTAAATTAATATTCCACTCCCAGTTATCACTAAAATTATAATGAATATTAATATTAAATCATCTTTCTTCAGCATCTAATTGCATAATCATACTATAATACCAAAGTACTGAAGCTGTAGATGGGTATGAAATTAGAAAATAATATAATGTATGATTTTCAATGTTAGGAATCACAGCGGGGAGGGTGGATAAAGGTCTTACACTTATGGAAATCAAGCATGAATTAAGAAAAAATATTCAGAAACAGTGACTGAATCTTCAGTCCCAGAAACTGTGGATTTTAAACCTGACTTTATGATTTACTATGGGATCTTGGGAAGCTGTATGAGCCTCCACTTTCTCATTTCAAAAGTGGAAATAGTATGTGTCATATTGAGTTGTTATGAGCAGTAAATGAACTACTGGATAATTATCTTAAAATGACACAACTAATTGGTGGCAAAATTGGAACTGGAACTCATGATTTCTAGATCACAGTTCTTTCAAAACATTAAGATAAATTTGCACTGTGCTTAAAATATTCTGGTGGGAAGGGCAGGGGAGAGCAATGGGGGGGTAATGGGAAAAACTGTAATTGAACAACAATAAAAAATTTTTTTTAAATATATCCGCAAAGCAACGGAAAGAAAATATTCCAGAACTTTTTAAAAACTAAATCTTTGCTATCTGCTTGTTCATTTGTCACGGTGTTTTCCTTGTTCCTCGTAAGTACAGAGCACAGAATAAGAAAAGATATCTGATTGTTTTACTTTTGGGACTTTCCGAAAGTTTGCAAAGAAAAAATAATCTCTTTTGAATCGTAGTGCTGTGTTCATGTACATACAATTAGCTGTAAAAGTATAAATTCAATGCTTGATTTCCTTTGCCTGTAGGAAGCCGACCTGTATTCATAAAGGAAAACAGTTCAATCTTCAATTTTTATAGGGAACGATTTCAAACTATGTTACATGGAAAAGCAAGATGCATACGAATGAATGTAGGCTGCTCCCTTTGTATGACATTTTTAAGGATGTACACACTTATATATTTACAAATACATATGACAGCTTTTAACTACAACTTTAAGAGTGACTGCCTCTGGGAAGTGGAACTGGGGACAAAAGGATCGAGATAGAGATGCTAATTTTTTCACTGTATACATTTTTATTCTCTGTTTATACTTTGTACCTTTTTATACATTTTATGCTTTGAAATTTGTAACCATGTGTATAAGTTATCTTCTCATGTATACAAAAATATTTGAAAGAAAGAAAAATATACAAACACATTTTATAAATATAAACAGCCTTGGTAGACACATAGATAATAAAGATCGTAGAATCCGTTCATGGAATCATTTTTAATGATTAAGCTCTTTTCAAATATAACTTTACAAATATGCTAGCACTAAGATGTCTACAGTTTAGAAGTCTGACTGTATATTAATCAGGAACTCTTACAAAAATTTTTGGGGTAAATTTATTATCTGTTCTTTTCTGTTACAAAATACCTTCATAGACTGGATTAGGATAAAGTCAAAGTGACAGTCTGAGAAAACTTTCACTCAGTGGGGAGCTTGTATACTACTGAAATAGAATTTCCCCTGAAAAATATGTGTCTTAAAAAGAGCAAGTTAGGAAACACTTTGAAATGACACATCAATATAAGACAATAAAGAAAACAAAGCCCATTTCCCATTCACCTTCCTTTGTTAAAGCATCAGTTGCCTCTTGGCTAGAAAGCTAGCAGCCTGTCCATCTGGGGTGCCTTGTGCTTTCCCTGAGCCTATCTGGCCTGTGACCCACTCATTGGTACCACTGAAGTCTTAGCACGTTCTCGGTTTTCAATTCTCACACCTGACTAAACTTGTTGTTCCAAAGCAAGATATTCATATGTTACTCATACTTTTGAAGCATACCAAAAACTGAATTTTTAATGTACAAGAGATCAAACACTTCTGGTTTATCATATTTTGTCTTCTTTGATAGAAAAAATACACAGAGTACAATTCATATGAATTGGCTAATTTCTTGCAACTGGCACCACATTACCAGCCTTCCAAGACAAACACCTCTTTTTGGGACAGGTCCCATCTCCTAAGAGCTAGTCTTTATTTGAATTACTCTAATGTCACATTAAATAGGTTCATCCAGATTCTAGCTTTAGCCAGCTCATCCTACTGCACTTCTTTTTTTAATTTTTTCTTCATATTTGTCATTGACACTATTACAGATTTCCCCATCCCCTCCTCCCTTTGCCCAACTCCACCCAGCCCTTGGCCCCCCTTCCCTCTGGCCATCAACACACTGTGTTCTCTGTGTCTCTGGGTCATGCATGTATGTTCTGTGGCTAATCCCTTCACCTTCTTTAATATGGTCCCCCACCACCACTCCCCTCTGAGATCTGTAGTCTGTTCCACGTATCCATGCTTCTGTTTCTGTTTTATCAATTTATTGGGTTCATTAGATTCCACATGAGTGAGATCATATGGTATTTATCCTTCTCTGACTGGCTTATTTCACGTAGCATAATAACCTCCAAGTTCATCCATGCTGTCACAAAAGGTAACTGTTTCTCTTCTTTTTTACAGCTGCGTAGTACATTCTACTGTATTTCTTCTTTTTTATGGCCATTTTACCACGTGTCAGGAGATATCTGACTATAGTTTTGATTTCATTTCCCTAATAACTAGTTGTGTTAAACACCTTTTGTCTATCTTTGCATTTATTTATTTATTTATTTATTTATTTATGTTGATTGTGGTTCAAGTACAATTGTCTCCATTTCCCACCACCACTTTGCCCCGCCCCTCCCACCCTCAATCCTACCCCCCTTTGGCTTTGTCTATGGGTCCTTCATACATGTCCCTTGACGACCCTTCCCCTTCTTTCTCCCATTATCCCCTCCCCCTCCCCTCTGGTTACTGTCAGTTCTTTCAGTGAAAAAACTCAACTACGGCACAGTAGTTGTAGCTTGTTCTCTAAGTACGGCTCCTTTTCTTTTGGGCTATATCTCCATGGTAGTCCATTTAAGTCATTCAAAAGAAAAGTAGAACTAGAAATGTAAACATTTAAGTTATACTAAGTAGCAGTGATGTTCTCTTAACGGGGGTTCCTCTTTAATTGTGCCAAATGCAAAGCAATAATAATGTACAGGATATTCAATATTTTCCTCTAGGGGCCAAAATTTAGAAAAGCTCTTTATTCTCTTTGAAACAAGAAGTTAGAAGCAGCATGAAATGATGTGCCTCAAACATTCTTTGTGGTTTAAAATGTGCCAAACTTATTGTTTTGGCAACCCAGTTGGATAAAGGAAAAATATTATAATGTGGTATCTTGAGGCAAGTGCCCCTTGAAGAACTAATACATTTGATGAATTTTTTGTATTTGGTATCATAATGGTCAGAAATACTTTGCTGTTCTCTGGAAGGTATGTGTACTGTACTCTCCAGACTATATCCACCTTTCCAAGCAGCTCAGAATCTTAAGGATTTGGATGTTTATGATTCTAAGAGTTTATTCTATTTCATTTTCAATTGGGCAACATATAAGAAATATGCATTAGTTCCTATAAATATGGTAACAACTGCTCATAAATGTTTAAATAACACATGTTTTCATGCCAAGAAAATTAAAAAGAAAAATTTAGTATTATTTTAATGTTTCATTTGTATGTGAGAAAAAATGATTTTTGAACAAAATTCATTCAGTATTATTTAACTGCCTGTTTTGGGTTGACTTGTGCCCTGCTGCCCCAGAAAGATATGCTAAAGTCTTAACCTGCGGTCCCTCAGAATGTGACCTTCTTAAGAAACAGACACGCAATCAAGTTAAAATGAAGGAATTAAGATGGACCGTAATCCGACATGACAAGTGCCTCATAAAAAAGGTAAATTTAGACACAGAGACAGACATGTACGAAAGGAAACGATGTGAAGACACACAGGGAATATGGCATTTAAAGGTGGAGAATTAAAGTTATGCATCTAACCCTGGCTGATGTGACTCAGTGGACTGAGCATCGGTCTGTGAACCGAACTATCATGGGTTCAATTCCCAGTCAGGGCAGATGCCTGGGTTGCGGGTCAGGTCCCCAGTAGGGGGCGCTTGACAGACAACCACACGTGGATGTTTCTCTCCTCCTCTTTCTCCCTCCCTTCCCCTCTGTCTAAAAATAAAATTGAAAATTAAAAGTTAAAAAAATAATAAATAAATACATAATAAAATAAAGTTATGCATGTACAAAGTAAAGGGACACTTAGAGCTGCCAGAAACTAGAAGATAGGTGCAGAAGAGTATCTTCCCTTCTCAAGGGAAGATATCAAGAAGATATCAAAGGGAGAACAGCCCCGGCAACACTGTGATTTCATAACCCTAACCTTCAGAACTGTGAGACAATAGCTTTCTGTTGTTTTAGGCCACTCAGAGCATGGTAGTTTGTAACGGCAACCCTTAGAAACTAATACGCTGTCTAGTTCAAAAATATCCAAGAGATTACTCCTAGGCTTTGTCTGGGCTGGACATGCCTGAATCCACTAAGCAGATCACTTGGAAACTTCTGCTAGTTATATAACAGCCCTACGTTGAAGGACTGGGCCCCTAGATGTCATGGAAGTTTTAAAATGTGACTTGAAGCTTTACTTACCTAGATCTTTTACAGTATATGGTATTTTATGGGTCTGTTTATACATCGTCATTTAATATTTCATTTTATATTAAATGAATTAAAATAAAATTATAATGTTTTAAATTATTATTTTGGTGAGAGCAGTTTAAAAGAAACAACCAAAGCGTGGGAGAGCTATAAAAGTTCCGATTCTGCCATTGATTTTCCACGGGAGTCTATACGCCTTTACTTCAGTTTCCCAATCAGTATAACACACGGAAATGGATATGAAACCGTTAATGATGACATGAAAGGCAGTAGACATAATAGGTGATTATTATGACTCATGCGGGTCTTGCCTTGCACTTGACATTTGAATGCCATTTTAGCTCTACTGAAATATTCATAACTCAAAAGTGTACACTTATGAAATAAGCCTTAAAACAAATTTTACATACCTGATCCATATTCAGCTTCTCTACTTTTCTTATTGTTTTTTCATAAATAACATTGTTTCCCGGGAAGAAATGACCTCCTCTTAGGAATGGAGACAGTGGTTCCTATAAAGACAGTAAAAACCATGTTGTGCTTTGAAAGGTACTTTTTCAGGGAAACATTAACTTGAGCAAATTTCCAGTCTCTAATAAACTCTAAGGTAGTGGCAGAGTTTACCAGAAGAGTGGTATGATACCCTATTAAAGTCTGAGAGATGTAAGGAAATAGTGATAAAGATAGGCTATTTTCTCAAACCGAATAAACTGGATCTCTCCTATTACATTTAAGTAGGCCTAACATAGTGTTTTGGGGAAATAAAAAGGGGGTAGAAGAGATAATTTGTTTTTATTCCTAAGGCGAGATATAATGAGTTTTCTCTGAGGTACACAGGCATGAGGTCGACCTCATTTAAATTGGGTTCACTGGCAGGTTTCTCCCTATGCAAAAGTATTATCGGAGAAATGCAAAATAAACATAAGTTAGCACCACTAAGCAATAAAGTAGGTAGAACTATATTAAATATTTTTTTTCCTGGAACTCAGTTTGGGTACTATTGAAGTGTACAATTCTTACTTGTGATTATAATCAAAGCTTAGGCTCTTGGTACAACATGTATTTTGAATATGAGAACAGAGTAGATGTTTTAAGGGCCACTTTATCTCCATATAATCAACTAAATTGATGTAGCATTATGTTAGAACATGTCAGCTAATGAAATAAAGGCTGGTGACGTGTCCGCAGTCTGAAAGAAGGCAGGGGAGAGCTAATAAGAATCAGACCGGGAGTCTGAAATAAATGTAATGTGCTCTATATTCCTTTCCCTTCTTTTGGTTTTCCTTTGAGTCTTTAACTTGTAGAGGAGCAATTGGAGTTGTTTTGTTACAAACCAAAAATTGCATTCATCTATTTTTGTATACAGGGCAACAGTTTACAAAGAGATTGGCCAAGCGTGTTCCAAGTTAATGTGTTTAGGGCCATTTCAAAATCAACAAAAGGTTCTAGCAATTTCAGAATCTGCTATTGCAAAATATCTCAGAACAACAGAACTAAAACACTTAGTTGTTGAGAACACAAGACACTCTTGAACCCAACGCCGCATACTTCTTATATTCACGTTTGAATAAAGGGTACTTTAACTAAACGTCCTGGGGATACTTAGGTAAAAAACAAAACAAACCATAGAAGTGATTAAATTTCACTAGCTGATGAATTACTAAATGTAAAAATGAATGTATTTAGATAAATTCCCCTAGAAGCTATTTTGTATTTGTTTAGCGGGGGAAAAAACTTCTCTGATACTTATTTGCAATCATGTGACGTTTGAGAGGTAAAAAGTATACAAAAATACAGTTTATATCCATCTTGAATACCACACAGCGAATGAACAAATGACTGGGTGAAAAGGAATGAGCTGAATCTTTATTTCAAGGATATAGCATCTTTTAATAGGGGAAAAACGAATTTAGCAAAAACAATGAAACCTTCTTCTCTGTGAACTAAAGTTTACTATAAATGCTGAATTATTATTATTTTTAAGAAGAAAAATGGGTTAGGTGCTGATTCTCTCTGAAATGAGTGTTGGACTTATTATTTCAAATAATTTACTGAAAAAAAAAACTGTCAAATTTAGAGGACTATTATTTCCCCAAAACCTATAAGAAGGTGAAACTAAATAGTACTCTGACGAAATCACTCCGAGTAAAACAGGTCACCAAAATAAATTTAATCAAAAGTCTTAGATTTCTCATAAACGACCTACTGAACAGTTTGACTATTCTGGCAGCTTTTTTTTTCTAGCTCTGCATTTGAATTGCTGCCAGATACACCCTAAAAATTAACAGGTGTTTTCAAAGATGGCTGATCTTATAATTATAATTGTTACTTTAGTAACATCTACTTTACTGTTCCCAGGCCATGAAACCTTGCTGGAGAGAAAAAAAAAGAAAAGATAGACTCAGTACAAATTCAAGTTACCAAAGTTAAGAGGTCTTCCCAACTCTCATCATCATACTTGTATTCATCACATTCTCTATAACTGTGGTTACAAATTATTTTAATTTTCCTCAATGCTCTATGCTCATGTTCCCTCACTGCCCTTCTACTTCTTGAGGAAACCAAGACAATCTAACCAGTGTGGTTAGTTCATTTTCCTCCTCACCTCAAAAAATCTCGCTTTAGTTTCTGCTCCTTCCATCTCATTACAGTGAAAGACATACTCCTCTTCTTTCCCCCTGAAGTCAGTTCTCTGTCTGTACCTGGAACCCTTTCCTCTCATGTCTCTTCCAGAATCTTATCCTAATTGTTTCCATTCTCCTGATGTATCTTTAGTCTTCCTTATTACTGGGTTTTTTTCCTCTCTCTCTCCAAATGTCTCAGATCTCCAAAATTTTGGTTTTTTTCTTTAGCTACTAGCCCATCTCTTCTTCTTTTGACCAATACCTCGCTTACTTCCTCCTTTTATTAATCTATTCCTATTAACTTTTTGCTTCCGGATTTTGTCTCCACAGGTGTACTAAGAACGATCTCTCAAACATCACCACTCCTTTCTGGATGGTCATAGTCTACTCTCAAACATCATCCTCTTTGGCCTTTTGGTCATTTTCAGCCACCCCCTTCCTGAATTTGCTTCAGTGTTCACGTCCCTCTGTGGCAGATCCTTTGCTTGCGTAAGTGATTCTTGCCTTCTGTTCTCTTAAAGCAGGACTTTCTCAAGGCTCTAACCTCAAACCTCTCCATTACCCCATAGTTATTCCACCCATTCCCACAGCTACAATGATCATTTTGAGAGGAATAACTACCATAGATTCTATCTCAAACATGACCTTTCTCCAGGTCATCTTTACCTACCTGTTGGGCATTGCCCTCCTATGCACCTCACCTGCCACTGGTTCAAACAAATATCAAATCTCCCCTTTTCCCAAACAAGCTTCTCCTCCTCCTCACTTCTTCATCCTTTCAATTGGCCTCCCATACTCCCAGTGTCTCGAACTGAAAGCCTTAGGGCCACATACGACTGTTCTTCTCTTAACCCCATATCCAATATAAGTTACCAAATCTTGTCAAAACTACTTCTAGAATAACTGTCAGAAAAGACAAATAGTGAAAGATTTGGAGTCAGAAGACCTGAGCATGTCACACTTGCTTAAGCTTCAGTTTCTTCATTCGTAAAATGATACTAAAAAACAACGTTAATTGTAAAATTACCTTAAATGCCACTATAAAACCTTCTCTGATTCCATCTCCTAAACAAATGTGTTATCCCTAACCTCTAAACTTCAATAAGGCTTCACCTGTATTTCTCTCATGGCATCCATCATACACCTCACCATGTATTTTATATAGCTACTTGTGGCTCTATCTTATTTCCTTTCCTTTGGTCTGGGGGCCATGTCTCATTTCTGTTTTTGTTTGTTTGTTTGTTTGTTTGTTTGTTTGAAGGCTGTACAGTGCTCTCCCTACAGCAGGGGTGTCACACTAGAAAATTAATCAAACCGATTAATACCAATTGGACTCTATCGATTTGAAGGAAAAATATATATTTCCCTCATTTCTGGGTCAAGTTATATACCATAATGCATAAATCCTTTGACTGACATAACAATAAATGAAGAATAAAGAAGGTCAGGAAATAACCAAAAAATAAAAAGACCAAACAAAGGTTGAAGGAACTCATAATGAGAGAAGTGCAATGAGATCAGTTTAATTACAGGGAGGAGAAGTAAAGATTAGACACACTGGGAGGTGAAAGAGGATAAAGTTGCCACTTAGGAGGCTCCTCTTATTATAAATATTGTAATTAAGCCAGAATCTTCTCCTGGGGAAATTTAAAAGAACAAACAAAAAGGCATATACTTAAGATAAATAAAATGGAGGCTATATCTAGACAGGATTATCAAGCTGCTTGGTAAAACCAATTAGATTATTTTTGTTTATAAAACATCAGCTTGAAATTTGTTTCATTCCTCAAAAATTGAAAGGGTTAAAAGCATTAAAATGGTTATTTTTCTTTAGCCCTCTATTGGGTCTTCTCCCAAAGAAACTGTTTGCTTCTTTGTAGTTGAACTAATAATAAGCAGGTGCAGTGTTACAAATATGTTACACACTTGCATACACACTTCTAATTTCTCTGTGCTTTGGTTTTCTCACCCTTTTAGGATTAAATGGGATAAAATATGCAAATTGCCTAGCAGAGGGTGTATATCTAATAAATATTAATTCTTCCCTTTCCCCATTAACTAAAGAATAATAATTCATCCAAAGTCACATAAGAATCACTGGCAAAGTGGGCTGGAATTCAAATGATTTGATATTTTAAATCTCTCTGTGGATAAATGCTCAGCAAACACAGCAAGTCCGACATTATGAAAAAGAAGTACAATCTAAAATTAATTATTTGAAAGTCAGGGTTATCAAATGAAATATGCATGCAAATATGCACAGGCTCTCATCTTCCAGGCCGTCCTCACAACCTCCTCTCCCACACACTTTGCAAATTTTTTGCTTAAACATTTGATTCTGCAAAAAAGGAGCAAGCAGCTGCTTTCCTGAAATCGTAGTCTCTTTTGATATTTACATAGACATATGAAAACTCAAGCAAATGTCTGAAACAATCACCCCCAACACAGAGGCTGCATGCTCTCCGGTTCACACATACAAACACAAGCACGACAGCCTCTCCAGTTGAAGAGACATGAGAAAATGATTTCAAAATAAAGAAGAGGTGAGATCGATACAAGCAGAAAAATAGTCTATCCTCCCCATCTTCATAGAGTAGTAGCAAGTGTGGTACCCTAATTTAACCCTTTGCTTTCCACAGCTGAAGCAAATGATCAAATTTCTTTTGCCACAAAGGGAAGGAATATTTCCTGTGATAGGGGAGATTTACAATAAAGAGCAAAGCAAAGAACTTCTGTGTGGGGCAGACTGTTTCTATTGGGGAAACTTCTGTCTTTATAACCCCAAGGAGAGCCTCCTGTTGCTGCTAAAGAAGGGCGGGGTGTGTGTGTGTGTGTGTGTGTGTGTGGTGTTTGAGGAGCGCTTATTACTGTGGGAGGAAAAGTTTTCTTAATTTTATCCTCAAAACTAGACAGATAATAATATCCTAGTTCATAAGATATAAGGTCGTATAGTTCAGAAGAAAATATAATTATGTAATTTTCAAAAGAGCTCATCAGTGGGCACAAAAGTTCATACATCACAGGCAACAAAGGCATGGGAGCACTTTCGAACTCCTGACTTTCCATTTTCCTCCTCCAAATCGGTATCTCAACGGCCTGTGTAAGTAGACTAAAAACTTCAACCTCAGATGTAAGGACTGATCGTTTTTATGTGAAGCCTATGATAGAACTTTGTCCCTTTTTTCTTTGGTTCAAAGTGCACAAAAAATCCTTTGTAGCACAAGGGTGGGGCTACAGAAACAGAAAGACTTTATAACCCAAGGATTTCCATGATTTACTGGGAACTGTTGCAGTTCTGAGTCAGAATGTATGCTTGTTTAGAACTAAAGATGATTAGAAATTAACTTTATAATCAGAAGAAAGGCCAACAATCTGATTTTAGGGACATGGTAACTGACTCACGCTTCCTGTTTCTACTGTGGACTTCTAAGGAATTACAGACTGGGACCAGAGTTTGGTGACATAAATTACCTGTTCAGGGTTTTGTACTATGTATCTCCTAATAGTGGTCTGTGGATATGAAGTGACTTTCACCGTTGGAGAATGGAGTTCCTGTGAAGAAAAGATTTTAAAAATGCATATAATTATAGTTATTTAGTGACATTGGAACCATTGATTGTAATGGAGAGCAATTTTCAGAGTAAAATTGTTAGTCATGTGCATAAATGATGACATCTGAATTTGCGTTTTAATTTCAGTCTCAAAAACATACATGAAAGTATATGTTTATTTGCTAGGTATTTCTATTATACTTGTTTCATGGTAAAGCCATCACATATTCTAAATTATATTTAATGAGAGTTTCAAAATATTTCTTTCATTATAAATACTCCCACATGACTAGAAAATATAGCTTAATGCTTATTAATTAAATCTCCTCTTTGCAAAGGACATCCTATATTTTCAAAAAATGGAAGGAGATGCAAAGAGAAAAAAGGTATGTGTGTGTTTGCGTGTGTGTGTTTAAACATTTAAATATTCAGTGTGGTAGTGGGGGGAGGGCCATAAATAACATTAAAAGGGAGACAAAACACTAAAACAAGAACAGAGCAGAGGAGGGAGGGGGATGACAGGGGAAAGGAAGGGGAAGGGTCATCAAGGAACATGCATGAAGGACCCAATGGGGGAAGGATTGAGTGTGGGAGGTGGGGAGGGGGGTGGCTGGAGAAAGTAGTGGCTGGGAAACATTGACAAAAACAAACAAAACAAAGTGTCCGGAGGAGGCTGGGAGTAGTGTGGGAAATTAGGAAGGCAAAGAACTGGTGTGTGCAGCCCATGGACATGAACTATAAGGTGTGGGGATGATGGGATGGGGTGCAGGGTGGAGAGGGAAAAATAAAAAAATTTAAAAATAATAAAGGGAGATGAAACACTAAAACAAAGTTGTTTGCAAACTTTTGATGGAAAAAGAATTGATATTATTAATACAATGAGAGTTATTATACCTCAATAAGAAAAAGCTCTTCACACTAATAGAAAAATGAGCAAACAGCATGAACATTTAAATAGAGGAAAAGCAAATGGTTATTAATTTTTTTAAAGAAATCTTCAACCAAACGAGGAATCAAATAAGCATAACAAAAAATACCATATTTTAACTGGAGAAATTTTAAAACTAATAAGGTTGATAGGGTGCAGTATGAAGAGAACTTTCCTATGGAGAAGGGAAACATTAAATAGGCAGAAATATGTAGCCATCAATATCACCACTTTGAGTAATGCAAATTTACATGAAAAAAGCTCATCATGTTATATAAGGTTAAGTGAAAAATGAAGATATAAAACTGTATATGGTATGACCACAACTGTTTATTTGAATGGAAGAAAACAACAAAATGCTAAGAGTAGTATCTCTTGGTAGAGGAGCGGACCATGAGTGAGATTTATTTTTTTCTTTTTTATACACTTCTATAGTTTGACAATTCTACAATAAACACATATTTGAACTGTCAGAAGTAATACATATAGTAAACCCAATTTTAAAGCCCTTTTAATATGGGAAGTATCACTTAATGTAGTTTTCTGACCACAATAAATCTTAAATCGGTGATATTAAATCATAACGGACAGCGCTGTGATTTAGGTGGGCTTTTCTGAGGTTATTCTATCTTGGTGGTCCCATAGGGCTCCATTTTTTAACTCAGAGTGTGGCATTTATCCCACTCTCATGTTTTGTCATGTATGTGACCCATGCTAGTCTGTGAGCTCTTTGAGAACAGTGACTGGATCTAATCCATCTTTGTGTGATATTTGGTACATAGTCGGCACTAACCAAATGTTTGTGGAATAAATGCATGACTGCAACTGACCTAGCTCTAGGTTAGGTCAAATTAGGAAGAATTAGGTAAACTTTTCTTTGAGAATTTTATTTCTTCTACATAATATCACCTTTTCTTTACTGTACCCAAGTTCCAGAGACCAGCTTTGTCCATTTGTCCCTACACTGTCCACGTTCACACCCTGGCACCTTATCTTGGAATAGCATCTCCCCCTCTCTTACCTTCCAAATCTCAGATACTCCTATAGTCCCCTCCATGCAGTAACAGACTTTGGATGTTTTATATTTTATGTTCTTAGAATTTACTTTTTGAAATATGGTGACTAGCTCATTAAACACATATTTTTTAATGTGGTTTTAATTATAGTATCTTTTGAAGATATAATGCTTGGGTGCAAGAATACTCTTTAAAGTGGGATTATTAGGTCATAAAAACAAAGGAATCTAGACTCTTGTGTGTCTCTTAAATCATGAACTTTTGAGAAGGATCACATTGAGTAATACGTTGTGTAATACATTTCACTCACCCAAGTCATCCTCGGTCAGCCCAAGATCTGGGTATTTCATTTCTGCTGAAATCAAGGGCCCTTAAAATATATATAATCCCCAGGAAATCCTTGGCTAAAAATAAACTACACTCAAACTAAAAGCAATCAGGTTGAGTAGACAATGAAACTGAAAAATCTCAGTTCACAGCAATTATTCCGGCATTTGTTTCATATTCCCTGATGGGCTGAGTCGATGCCCATATGTGAGAATCCCCTTTCTACTTCTTTGTTCCTGACATTTTTTCAATGTGTAAAGCCTTCTGAGGACCCAAATATTGTTTAAGTATATAAGCAAGGTTTACGTAAAAGGAGAATAATTGGCCCTGGCTGGTGTGGTTCAGCACATTGAGTGCCAGTCTGCAAATCGTAGGGTCACCAGTTTGATTCCCAGTCAGGGCATGTGCCTGGGTTGTGGTCCAGGTCTCCGATGGGAGCCGTGCAAGAGGCAGCCACACATTGGTGTTTCTCTCCCTCTCTTTCTCCCTCCCTTCCTCTCTCTAGCAAAAAATAAATAAATAAGTCTAAAAAAAGGAAAAAAGAAAATAATTGAATCCAATCTATAAAATCTTCTACCTGTTCAGTATTTGGAGTTATGTGTAGAGCACTTGGAGCACAAGTAGATATTTTCAGAGTTGGAGAATTCAGTTCCTGTTGAGAGAAACAAAAACAAGAGGGGTCAGAAATTGTTACTGAGCAGTGTCATTGAATTGTCTTATGTTCTTGAGGTATTATTTTCTTCATTTTTATAATAACCCAAATTATCAGAAGCAGGAATATTTTATGCTTTCCTAGATGATGTCCATCTAACCAAAGAGTGCATTACTGAATTCCTCTCAGCTTTGTCAGTAACCTAATGATAAAATAAGTTTAAGAGTGCATTCATGGTAATGCATTCTTCTTTTACTTTTAGGTTGCATTCCTTTTTTTTTTCTTTTTTGAGAACTCTGCTAATACACACTTCAATGTACAATATGTCTGCGATTAAAACAAGGTAGAAAAGTTATCAAGGAAAAACATTAAATGTAAAAATTCTCAAACCAATACAGGAAACTCCCTTTGAAATCTCAACTAAAGACTACTGCCCTTAGACCCTTTCAAGCTGATTCGCAGTTATGCTTTATCTGGTCTGCTTCTGCTTTAATTTGAAAGAGTAGGTTCTGGTGTTTAAAAACAGCCCATAAAACTGACAGTATGATTTTAATAACTAGTAGATAAAAGTCAGTCTATTGATTATCTTGGCATTCTTTATTTTTTCTCAAATAAGCAAAGATGCATAACTTTATTAGTGTGCAAAGAATTGATAGCATTACTTAATCTTTTTATACATTACTATAATTTACAGCCAATTGAAACAACTCCAGGATATATTCCCATAATGATATAAGTATTTTATTTTCTTTAGAACAAGGCAGCTATTAAAAGTCAGAACACGGGCTTACAGAGGATACACTGCCAGCCTCATATGGAAGTATATCTATAATGTCGATGTAACGTGCTGTTCTTAAAAGAGGGCTATGCATTTACTCAAACTGCCAAATATTCTGCACACTGTGGTTTTTCTTTTGCTTTTCCTTTGCTTCAACTTGTAACATTTTCATTCCCCCTCTCCCTGTTAAATCAAGAGCAATAATGCAAGCTTAATGTTACAAAGAAGCCTTTGGACATGTTCTCAGATTTCTACTGGTAGCTGAGGAAAATTGCTTGACATATACGGATAATTAAAGATAGGAGACCGAATAGGTACACATTCTGCAGTTTAGGAAAATGGTTACAAATACAACCAACAGCAGGAGGGTTTGGCCTCCAGATACAAGAGGAGCATGCTCTGAGAGATAAGGGGGAAAAGGGGCGTTTTTAGTTATGTGTTTAGTACATGAACACATTCTAACATAAAATTGTACACAAACCTTCCCCCATGAAGTCAGAGACCTTCCCTTAATCACCCTCCCTCCATCCAAATCCCTTATCCAGATTAACCATCATTGTCTGATGTATCTTTTACATAAACATATGTATCAATAACCATATTTGTCACTTTTATTATTCTGCAATATTTCTTGTTTTATAGATTAGATATATGTCTGAATTCATGATTTTAAATTAATACTTTATGTCCCATAATATTTGTTTGATACCTTATTTATCAAAGTCTAAATTGTTTCGGGGTTTTCTCTACGCCACGATGAGCATTCTGGTGCAATGTGAGGATTTCTCTGAAATCCCATAAACAAGTGGCATTGCTGGGGCAAAGAGTGTGTGTACTATTTGGCTTAATGGATACAAGCCAATTAAATTCCCAAATGTCTATACCAATACACATCCACCAGGAGGGAATGAAACTATTTACGTCTGGAGGGTGAGTTTCTGCAACGTTTTACCTTTTTCGGCCGGGGCTACTGAAACTAGGATCGCTTTGAGAAGACAGCGCACACTGCCTAGCACCTGGTAGGTATTCTATAAACAGTAGTTCTTTCCCCTTCCCTTTAACCAATTCCAACATGATGACATCATCAAATTAAACACAATGAAACTTACTAGCCAAGTGGACAAGATAAAAAGGTTGCGGTAAGAAGCTTTATAAACTTGCAAAAATTAACACAAGTAGGACTACACACACACACACAAACACACCTGTATCTATATCTGCATCTATATCTATCTATATATAACACCTTTAGGACATTTATTTATTGTAGTATAGGCATGGTTACTTAATTCGAATGCCAAGATAGTAAATATCTAAAAGGTAAATTGGTACATTTGCACAAAGGCTTGTCTGATCCTAAAATAAAATATACAAACTTCTTATATTTAGAAAACTGATTCATTAATTCCATAGATTATAATTTACTTAATTATTATGAGTCTTCATTATTAAATTTGATACAGGCAAATGTGGCTTACAACCCTCATAAAAATAGGAGAAATGGGATAACTACAAAAATTGCAAAATTAAGGTGGTAGCTTAACATGCGTCAAAGACATTAAATAGATGATGTTGACGAGTGAGAGCTGAAATTGTATTAGGCTGATTATAAGGTGGGGGGAAAAACCAATCTGAATGTAAAGTTTATTAATTCCAGAAAGACTTCCTAAAGATAACTCTTTTGCCTGGAAGGCTACAGAATTACATAAGATAGCCTGAGTAAATGTCCAAAATGAACATTATCTTGATAACGAAAGGTATGTAAGGTGTATCCAGCTAGTCAGGATTGCAGTAGGTCATCCCACAAATACGCACTGCTTATTTCATAGGAAGTGATCAAAAATATTTGTGAATGAAGATGATGTCTTAGTTTTAAAGGTACCTCAGGAATAAGGATCTAAATCTACATCTTTTGTTCTTATGCCCTCTGTGCCACAGTCCCTACATTCCTAAAAACAAAATAATTAAAAGTTGGGGAAGGAGTGGTGGCGACTATTGTAAAGTAGTGGAAAGAGACCTGGTCATGGAGCCAGAAGCCCTGGTCTCTAATTCTGGTTATACTATGCCAGCTGTGTGATATGAAACAACTCACATGGTCTTCCTGAGCTCCAGTTTCCCCCTTTGATGAATGGGATGTGGGTGTGGGTTGGTGTGAATTAGAGAATCTTAAACTCTCCTTTCTATTTCTAACATCCTGTGAAGATGGGAGATCATCCCCAACATATTTTCTCATAGAGATAAAACAATTTCAAATCCTTTAAACTTCTTAGTCTCGTTTTCTTTTGATGATGATAAGGAACACCTATTAAAAGCTTTCAATGCCAAATATGTTACATGGATTATCTTAACATTCAAAGCAATTCCATGAGGAAGGTGCTACTATACCCCTAGTTTACATATGAATAAAGTTAGTCAAAGATGAGTTAAGTAACTAGATGGAGATCACACAATTAATACTAAAGTGTTGGGGGCTGAAACTTGAGTAAAATGACTCCAGAACTCATGTTGTTAACCTCTATACTTTGCTGCATATATAGCATATGTCATTCCATTTTCTGCTTTTCAAGTTGGGGGCCATAATTCTGCTGTTAAATTTGACTTGTCCTTATGATAGGAGACTAGATATTTGTCATTTTTATTAGTTACTGTCAAAGGCAACTTTTAGGTGCCTGAAAACAAGAGATCATCCTGGAAGTGACTATGAGAAAATGGTTCTGATTAAATAATTTAAACTTCTACAAATCCAATAGATTTTTTAAATAAACTGCATAATATATTTATAGAGTGTACTCTGAGGCTTGTAAACTAAGCAAAATTAATTTTTATTTAATACTAATGTCACTTAAACCCTTCCATTTTGCAGGAAGACCCTATTTTTTCCGATCAAATATTCAGCATGAGTCATTTATTCCTGTGGCTCAGATTCGCTAAATAGATAAGTACTGTCCTGTCGGCCGCTTTCCATAGGAGGAGGTACGGTGAAAACTATTTTGTTTCTAATCAGGTCTCAGGCTTGGTGTAAAATCCAAGTCTTCTCTTCCCACACAGCCTAAAGTAATGATTTCCAAGTTGGGGAAAGTCGGAGCAGCCCCCTTCCTTTTCTCCCTCCTCTTCTGTTTATAAACTAAATATGGCAGGGCTAATTCTAAGATCAGAGTGGATTAAGAATCAGTCTCCATTGGAGAAATAAGGGAAAGTAGAAGCTGCACTGTTATTCTCCTTTAGGTAGAAGTAAAACCTTAAAACCTTAGGACATACTCTAAATGCCAGGATTATTTCAGTGTAAGACCTTGAAAATCAGAGCAGAAACTATTTTTGTTCTCTAATATATTTTTGATACTTTCCACTCCAATAATGGAACATTAGAATGAAAAAAAAAATACAGTGAGGAGAATCACCTAATGATTTGCTGAAACCAAAAAAATGCAAACTTGTTTAAACTGGAACTATTTTAGTATCTAAGGTTAATTAAGTGAGATAGCTGATACAGTAGAAATATCGAGAGCTGGTTCCTCGACCCAGGTCATTCATTAACTAGCTGCTCTAACTTGGAAACGTTATTTTGAGCTATTTGAGCCTTGATTACTTTATTTGTCAAAGAGCAATCATACACAATGCATATTTTTATTTGTACACTGCACAATTTGTACAATGGCCATAATAATAATTTTTCTATTCAATATTTGGAATCCTAGTGTGTAAATAATGCATATAAAAGAATTTTGAAAAATCAAACATACCATCTATTAACATGAGGCATTATTTTTATTGGATTAGGTACATGTGCAACAAAGTTATTTATTCAATATTTTTATGTAATGATATTGAAAGAGATATAAAAGAAATATAAGGAATTTACTATGGAAGTTTCAAGGGCTAAGAGATAGCTTCAGCCTGGGACAACTTGAGATTTCATCACAAGGTTACAGTTGAGGAAAGTTGAAAAATTGGTATGATTTCAGCATATTTAGATGGTGAGGCCAGGGGATAGGGTCATTTCAGGTGTAACATGAGCAAATTCGTAATTGTGGAAAATCGGGGGCTATATTTTCAGAACGACTGTTCATATTTTGGCTGAAACATACTAACACCAAAATGGGATTTCAGGGATGCAAGTGAGTTCATAGGAGTCAGATAGTAGTAGGTACTTTTAAAAGTCAGAGTAAGAAATTTGTAAATAGTGAGCGACTTTGAAGGTTTTGGGCAGAAGAATGACATGAGATGCTTGTAGGGGGTTTAAGCGACTTTTCTTGACAATTTTCTTAGATGTAACTAGGTTTGTGAAGATTTTTATTTTTATTTTTTGATCATTTTAATATTTATACTAATGAATGTGTTTACAAAAGTGTTTTCTTTTTACTGCACTTCAAATTAGTGTTCTGATGGAAAAACAAATAATGGCACCTATATATATATAAAGATTTGTGAAGATTTTTAAGTAATTTTATGCAGGAGCCTATGCATCCAAGCTGAAATTTATGTTAGAACAGACATGGGTAAAATACTATGTTTAAGTACAAAGATAGTTCCTCAGAAAACTCTACGTGTATTTTGGTGTATGGATGAGTACTGAACAGTACTAGTCATTTTTATGAGGGAATCTTGGGGCATACAAATAAACCAATTAGAGAATAACTAAGTAAGATTCAACAAAGAAAAACATTTCACCTAGACAGAGTTTCAGTAGCAGGGCAGGTACAGAGACCGTCTTTATAAGCAAATTAATTAGCACCTTTAAGTTAATTTGAGTAAAGGAGGTATCCCAACAAATCCCAGGGAAATAGTAAAAGGGCAGATAAGACTCACTAACCCTTTCCCAACATTTGACATAATAAGTAATCATAAATATTTTACCATAGGGGAAAAAAGTATAAATGAGATATAAACAAGTCAAATCCAGAAGCTTAATAAGACAGAAGAACCAGAACAGAAAACTAATTGACATGAAATGGTTCCTTATATTTAATATATTGTTTAGTTTTTTAAAGGGACAATTTGTGCCCCACTATGCACTTTCAGTTCGAAAAGAGGACATAGAGGAGTGAAAGCCACAAACAATCCTAATCATCTATTTTTATTAAAGCCAGTGCCGGCAGCCACATTCAGACATCTTTGCAAGCCATAATCACATCACAAAGGCAGGGGCGAGAGGGGGGGTGGCAGGGCGAGTGGTGGGGTGGGGGTGGGGGCAGGTAGTAGAAGGGAGAAGGGAAGGGAGAGAACAGAGAAAGAGAGAATTTTCATTCTGCTTCCTAAAACATTAACTTTGATTTGTGTGAGAGTTTTCATTTTAAAAACAATCTCAACCCTCAACAACCCATGACGGGTGGGAAGAAGGACAACAGAAATAACATGCTACTTACTCAATAGAAGTACGTATAGTAAAACAACGAAAAGTGAGACTCACGTTAAAAGAAGAGCACATCCAGAATGAATTCGGGAGTAGAGTATTGCATTCAGGACAAGGTAAGAAGATTCAGGGTTAGAGAAGATGTCTTGAAGTAGATGACTTTCCAGATAGATTTTGAGGGTTAGGTAGAATTCCACAGAAATGTGAGGGAAGGGTAAATGTTGCCAGAGCTGGAATTGGAATGAACAAAGGGGGTGGGGTGGGAGGGAAGCAAAATGCCCAGTTTATTTATGAAACTGAGAGTATTACAGTGTGTCTGGAACACAAGGTGGGAGGAAGTGGGTAGTGTGAGATAAGACTGTAAAAATAGGATGGGACTGTCCTAAGGAGGTCCTTTAACATCAAGGCAAGGAGTGTGAACCTAACTTTGAAGATTTTTAAAGGATTCTAAATTACAATTTAAATGCCATTTCATTGCTGAGATCTTAATTTCCACAGTAACGTACAAGTCAATTTTATGTCTTTATAGTATTTCTATCAAAGTTCTGCCAAAGCATTTATGAGCTTTAAGTAACTAATAATTAATCAACTTATTACCCACTGAAGGAGCCTTGTATATTTTTATACAAAAGAATCAATAAAATTTATGAGAGAAATATATTTAAAAAACCAGTTCTGAACAGCAACAAAAATATCTGCCTTCTTGGGAAATAACATATTTTGAAAACATTGAAATGTTCATTGCCATTATTTATTTATGCCCTGGCTTATGTCTCCAACGATTTAGGTGGTTCATAGTTGGAGCACATATAAGAAAATGTGTAGACCAGGAATAAGCTCAAACCCAGAGCCAGGATTTAGATCTAGCCATCTAGCTTCAGGTCTGTGATGGTGGCCCACATGGTATACTGTGTATTCCTGGTCTACACATTTGACTCTTATTTATATTACTCAGTCTCCAATATCTGATTGCTATTTGCCCATTAAAGCTAATCACGTGACTTGGCAGCACGTTGACCACACGCTTGTACCAGCATGAATTTCTTTGAATGGGATCTCTTAGAGGCATTTCTATACTTAAGTGAGCAGCTTGAATATATACATGTGCCATGTCCAGTAGACTTTTCTATAATTCTTTCTGTCTGTACTGTCCAATGCAGTAGCCACTAACCATATGGCTGTTGCGTTCTCAAAACCTAGCCAGGAACTGAATATGTGTTTAAACTTACTGGATGTTAATTAATTTAAATGTAAATAGCCACATGCTACCTTATTGCAAGTGTAATTCTGCAGGCAACATTAGGTTAGAGGCAGACTGCAAGCAAGCTTTCATGCTCAGTTTCACTACGTTTTAAAAAGACAAAAGAAAAATACCACAGACAAAAAAATGTCCGTTTCAAATATTGAGGTTCAAGTTCAAAGACTCTAAGAGCATTAGAGCTTCCAAATTACTCTTTCTAAACGATATTTATGTCAGTAAACATTATAAATACATTCCTGCTGTTCCAGTCTTTTGGTCATATACCGATTTTTAGAAAATCGCTTTAATGATTTTCCTCATTAGTCTTTTTTGCATATGTGTTTATCTATTCTTTCCAGTGTGAAAGGAACTCTTACTTTATAGTTTACCCATTGAGTTTATTAACTTATTTGGTCTGTGCTGCTAGGGGCTTTTGTTGGCTATATTTTTATAAATTAATGATACCAATGGAAAGAATTATTTAACACCAGTCATTGTGCTGGACACCTTTGCGTGTTATCTCATTCAATGCTCACTACGGCCCCGAAGGAAGACACTGTTGTCCTCACTTTACACGTGGGGACACTGATCCTGACAGGTCAAGTAATTTATTCTGCGTAATGTATCATTAACCCTTACTGTGTTTCAGGGCACTGAGCCATGTGTTTTCCACCCCACATTATTGCATTTGCCTCTAACAATGATCCGATGAGTTAGGTATATGGCCCCATATTACAGACAAGGCAGCTGCTGCATATAGCTAGCACGCCCTCAAACTGTGACGTAAAGTCGAGAAGTTTAAAACCGAAGCGATTACCCTAGCCAGTTTCACAGTTTGGGGCTGGCAAAGCCATCGCTGCACAGTTATTCACAGCTCTACACAGACACACGTGGAGACACATTCCACATAGACCCACGTGTATGGGCATTTTCTACACGCAGCATTCCCTGAGACCAATCTTTAGACTTTGCAAAATATGAAGCTCCTCACTAAATACCTATTGGCTTTCATTTTCCTACTGGTAACCCTGATCAAAGGGTCCCATGCCTTGGTGCAAAAGATACCAGAGAGACAGCGAAACAGCTGGGAATGAGGGTTAGGCAATAAACAGAGAAGGTGACATACACAGTACAGGACTGTGTTCTCTAAATATTTGGAAGCTTCTCGAAATGACCATGGACCTTTTTCATATTGTTGAATTTGAACTGTAAAACTGTACCTGAAAACTAATAAGTAATATAATGTTCAAAGAAGAAAAACCGTGGGAGCCTTGTGGGCGCTCCTGTCGGTCCTAACGGCTGGGGGGGGGGCCACTGAAAGTAATAACCTGAGCAGCCCAGGCCGAACAGTTTGCACAGAGGCCACATCTTTGAGAACCACCTGACATTTATGCTGGCAAAATTTGCCAGGGCAAACTTCCATTTGAATAAATTTTCTGAATAGTATGGGAGATGCTTTTTGTTCAGACCTTTCAAAACCAATGCCGCGGTTCAACACCTGCCTTAGGTTATTGTCGAGATGTTTTTTGAACTTTGTACAAGAATAACCATGTAAATTATAATGATCTCTCTTTAGACGAAACAAACACTTCCTTAATTAAAATCTGTGATTCTGTTCTCATGTAAAGAAAGCAATAGAAATTACTAGAATGTACTAGTAATAGAACTCCTTCCCCTCATCTCTTTCCTCCAACACCAGTTCTCATTTAAGAGACTCATTCAAGGATCCTTTTTCTTCTTTTCCTGCAGAAAACTAGGAGAAGAAATAAAGTATAGAGTCTCTTTGCAGAGCATGTTTTTTGTCTTTAAAAAATGAGAAATATATATGCTCCACTGCAAGTCAAAAAAGGATCATTATTGAAATAGCTGCTGATATGAAGAAAAAGTTACCTCAAGTAGGCTTGTTTAGAAAGGTTTTCACTTATAAATGGGGCTTAAGAGCATGGCAGATCTCTCAATTGTTTTACCATGAGTCATTAAGAAATGTGGTCAAACAACATATATGTATATATGCATAGCCCATGGACACAGAAAACAATGTGGTGAAAGCCGACTGGTGGGGAGTGCTGGCTGGAGGAGGGCAAAGTGGAGGGGAGGTCATCTGTAATAGTGTCAACAATAAAAAAGAAAAGAAATTTGGATCGGGACAGTTAAAGGACAAGTCCCCCCCCCTTCCCCTTGCTCCACCGCTGTCACCTTGCCACGCACACACAATGACAGCTTGTGTGTAAATGTCATTGACTGAAAACAGGCTCAGGAATTTATCAGACCTCCCTTCAACAAGAGACAAAGACAATTGGCACGAACAATGTCACCCAGCAATTAGTTGCACTCAGTTTCTATAGCTCCATTTAATTGTCGGCACTAAAGGGATGACCAAAGCTGAAAATGTGTGCCTCTTTATCCTATGACCTCATTCCTTTTTCAGGCAACCTACTTCCCTGAACAATCATTCACTTTAGTGACCACACCTTTGAATAAACCGCACCCTTGAACAATAATTTATCAAAGCGCCACATCCCTCCCCACAGAACAGGAAAATTTTCTGATAGTGTATAGAAATCTAGGCACAGTAAGGGAGCTATCCACAGTCTTTGTAACAAAAGGAAAAGGGGAAAAAATCATGCAGCAAAGGAGAGTCCATGCTGAATAATTACTGAGATCAGAGGCCATTTATAAACACCCATTTGCCCTGGGGCTGCTCTCTTGAGTTGAATTTAATTGCAAGTTTCAAATTCAAAAGAATGGCAACACATGGAGGTTCCTTCTTTCATCAAAACTTGTTGTGTTCAATAAAATAATTAATGGTCAAAGCACAAAATAATATTTGAAAATAAAATATAGACATATGCAATACCTACAAACTAGGTGCTATATATCTGTCTTCAATGTAGCCTCTCCCTAGATAAGCAGATGGTATTTATCCAGATAATCACAGTGCTTCCTACGTAATAGGCACTTAAGAAATATCTATTCAATGAATAAGTGGTATTAAAAAATTAATTTGATCTATGTCTCACACCACAGAGCTCCTCTGAACACATGGAAAATACCTTGAACTTAATGAAAAGCTAAATTAATGGAATGGAAAAATAAATGTCCAGTGAGTAATTCACATCACTACTGTTCATTTAAAACATTAGTAATTCTGAGTTGTGATGGCAGGTTAATATTTGAGTTTTGTAAAAAGTTGAGCCATGAATTTTTTTCTTTCTTTTGTTTCACGTAGTTTCTAGAACTACGTTTATTCACAATACCACCCTCAGTTTTAAAATGCATCCATGACCTTGGTTACACCTGTGTTTGATTTTACCTGTTCACATGAATAAACCTAGTAGTTGTAATTCTACCATTGATTTAGACAATTTCACCAACAACTGGTTTCTATATAGAATTTTCTCTGAGGAATACTCTATCAATCAGTCAAAATAATAACCAAGAGAATAATAAAGTATCTCTGATCAATTATAAACAAGAAAGAAAGCAACATTAGATCTGGAGAAATTGAAAATATGTTTACATCTGTAAACAACACCATTTTAGTGCACAAGAAGGCAATAGAGGAAAAACATACACTGAGAAGCCAGATATAGAAAATATTAAAGTACTGCAAAAAGCATTTGGCTAAATCTAAAATTAAATACATAAGCTAAAATTAAGATTCAGGAAGCAAAGCAGAGTGGCGTCAATTTCAGTTTCTCAAAGGGAACATATTTTACTACTGGCAATTATGTATTTTAAAAAATCTTATGAATTCTCTGAGTGTCATCCAAACACCAAAATGCTAAAAACAGTTAAAGTAAAAGTGTAATTGAATTCAGATGACCGACCATTTTCCCAGGTGCCATGGTCACAAATTCTGGCATCAGAATAATTGCTGCATGCCAACTCGAAATGGCTCTGAAACATGGCACCCGAGACAAACAAACAAAAGAATTTTGAGTACTATTTACTGCCTGCTTGTGCTTGGCATGATACGTAAAAAAGCTGTTGCCACATCTCATCCAGTCACATCTTAACCATTTTGTTTGCATGAAGATACTTTCAGATCAAACCTAGGTCCTACTTTACACAAGGCGATCCTGCCAAGAAACAGGGAGAAAGGAAAACAAAGTAAACGATTTTCCTAGTCACATTCTTTGTGGCAGCTGTCAAAGTTTCTTCAATGCCCTTTGATATCTAACTCAATTTGAAATGTTACAGTCAAATTTTCTCTCTTCTTGTTTCACTAAGAGAATGAAGCTGCTTATTGTTTTGCTTGACCATATACCTAGAATCTTACCTCATTGATTTTCACCAAGCCCTTTCATTTTTTTTTTCTTTTCAATTACAAATAACTTGGGGCTTCACAACAACTGACATTTCCATCCCTTATCCTAGTGTCTGTAGCCATACTTTTGGTTTCGCAGGTTCTTTATAGAGTCCTCTATGGAGAGCTACGTGTTCCGGTGAAGATCGTCTTATAAGGATCACTTAAACAAATATCAGGTAGAAAGGAGGAAAGGCTTGTAAAAAGCTCAACCAGCTTGGTCCTGGGAGTCTTAAAAAGGTAAGTTGAACTAAGGAGCATACAATAAAATGCAGTCCTAAAAATTGTTCTCTGGTCAATATTTATCAGTTGCCAAATTTCAGCTTCTTAATTTTTATTCATCTTTCTTTTTCTATGTTTTAAAGATTTTATTTATTTATTTATTGTAGAGACAGGGGAAGAGAGGGAGAGAGGGAAACATCAACACATCACTGTGTGGTTGCCCCTCACGCGCCCCCTACTGGGGACCTGGCCCGCAATCCAGGCCTGTGCCCTGACTGGGACTCAAACCGGGGTCCCTTTGGTTCTCAGGCTGGCACTCAATCCACTGAGCTACACCAGTCAGGGCATCATCTTTCTTTTCCTAGCAAGTTGATAAGAAAAGAGGTTAATTGTTTAAATAACTAGAACAAGTAAGGTAGTTTAGCACTCTTATGAAAATGGCGATTGTTTTTTAACTTCTCATTGTTTTGAAGCTACTTACAAAGATAGGTGACACCCACGTCATTGTTCATTAGCATCTCATATAGAATATTGGAATGTACATTTGCATTATTGTCACTTACACAGACTAGTATTTTTAACCTTTATATTTTTCTTCCTTTTGACTTCAAAATAGGTGAAATTTTTCTCAATTAAGAAATTCCTAATAGTAAATCATGGATTTTTCTTCATATTTTTCCCACAAATTAAGCTAAGGATGAAAGAAAAGACTGTGGACTTTGTAGTTGTTGAGTTATCTATATTTTTTAATCTTTAAAAATAGTTTTATTATACACTTGAGAAGCGTTGCTTTTTATCCTGCTCTAAGTTTAGGTTAATTCATATTATTGGAGATTGGTATGATAATGCAACATAGGATACTATTCCAATGTTTGTATTTTTTTCTCTTTTTTGAGCTCTTTACAATACAAATTGTTTCCTGCAAACATAGTTTCAGTTTGGACAGAATTTTCCAGAAAGTTTAAAGACATGAAAATTTAACGTAAAGAGAGTTTAAAGAATGAAAACATAAGAGCTGCTAATTTTATATAATCTTGCAATGTTCATTCACATTCCTTGGAATGATTATTAGCACAGATCCTTATGCTAAAATAAGTCCTTTAAAAACAAAGTAATTTCATTTAAAAGGGTGTCTTGGAGTTCCACCCTTTTTCGCTTTCATAGAAACAACTGCTTACCTCCTGACTTCCTTAATCCTATAGCCACTGTTTCAGTACTTTTTTTTACCAGGATTCATAAATTATTCACCTTAGTTATACAAGAGCCAATGTGTCACTTTCAGAAGATGAAACACATATGGCAATTCAAACAGGGATTTATGCCATTTATCCTAGAACAACATACTGTTTGCTGAACACAAATATTTGTTCATCACCCCATACATGTCATTGTCTCTAAACCATCATATCTGATACAAAAAATTATGTTCATTTCTGATATGAAGTGAATCAGTGAGAACTATTCTATAAAAATTATTGTATTCAAGTTGAGGACTGCTTTGCAGTAGGGGCAAAAGTCAACCTCAGATCAGATACTCTAATCAAATTCAATGAAACCGAGCCATCCTATGCCCTAGTAGGTTATATGAAAACCATTGGAACCTGTAACAAACCACCACAGGCACTAGCGGATGAAAGAACAGCCAAGAGATGAAATTTTGCTACTGTACATCGCATACACAGCTGTATTCCACTGAGAGTGAACACCCTTTATAACAGAGGCAGAGAAACAAAAAGAAAAGGAAAAAGGTTCAAGACTTCCTCTCTCAACTGGCCTGGCAGAGCTGTCTTTGTGGTACCTGGGAACGGTCGCTCCAAACCAAACTTTGGTAGGAGGAGGAAGTTTTGAGAGGGGAGAGCACTTCCCGTGAGCCGATGGGGTCCAAGGCCTGAACCACCTTACTCATGGGCCCGCTGTAGGTCCTCACTCGCTCGTATACTAGGTTTTTTTCTGGAGGCTGCTGGGTCTGACTTGACTGATGGTAGCAGTGGTAATGTTGGGGTTGGCACTGCAGCGCCTCGGGAAGCTGCTGTGTCCCACAGCTGCTGCTGCTGCTCGTCTCATTCCAATAGCTTGAACTCATCATCTTCTTGGTGGTCAGTGAGGTCCTCTCCAGATGCTCTCCCTAAGGAACAGACAGACAGAGAGAGAGCGATCATACAAGGCGGGGATAGAGAGACAGGCCAGCGCACGTACCAGACTTTTATCAACCACCTCTGTCTATAGTGGTGCCAGGAAGCCATGAGATTTACCTGAGCAGCAGCAGGAGCAGGTCTGGCAGCTGCAGAGGAGGCAGCAAAGTATTTGAACAGGAATGGAAAGTGGAACCACCCCGTGAGATTGCTCCAGGAAATGGTACTGACACGCCTCTGCAGGGTGGATTCACCAGACAGGTTTACCTGCCAGGAGGGGCCCTGCATTGCCCTAGAGACAGCTACAGGGCTGCCCGGTGCGCAAGGGGACCTGGAAAGAAAAGAAAGGTGGAATTCTAGGGCTGAAGCCGGAGCTTCCAAGTCTTCGGGCTTCGAAATTCACTTTATACACCAGGAGGCAGACAGAGATAGGCTGATACCAAAAGTTATTAGAGAACAAAAAGTTACAAATGTTACAGAGAAGTGGATTTGGCTAGGTTCTTCTGAAGTTTAAAAAGGCGTGACTGTGATCATTCCAGAGTCACAGACCGAAATGGGGTATTAGCTTAGGGACACACTAATCCACAGATAAATTTGCATTCATTGCAAAACCCAACTGATAATTGTAGTTAAGGGCAATTATTATGGGGTCTCCTTCTGACAGCTTTCTGTAATTTGTGGACCTGTTCATCTTGCTTCAAGCCAGGCATGGCTTTCTAACTTAACATTGAAGTAGACTTGTCCAAATAATTGAATAGCTGTTTATACATGGAGATTGGTTAAAAAAAAATTCTAACAATTCCACAAATGCTTTGCATCTTAACATTTAGATTTATCCTTTGGCACTTTTTTTTACAAAAGAATATACCTCTATTTTATTTGTACCCTAGGAAACACTGGGTTTGATTACCTGTTTTAATTTCAAGTTGTTAAGGCTTCTGCAAGTCCTTGCCTAATACGAGATTTAAATGTGCTCATCGCTTACATTTATTACTACTTGAAATTACAATCACAATGCTGATTTACCCGCCGGATCTTGCCTTGCCAGTTGTCTGAGCACCACTGAACGCTAGAGTCGCCACTGAGAGTGTCTTCAGAGAAGGGGCATCTCTCAGTGTTTGGCTGCACCATTGAACCTAGATGACCGTCGCCCTTCTGGAGAGGAGGCGGATATCTTCAAGCTGGCTAGCCGGCTCTTATCTGCTGAGTAAACAACAGGCAGTGAGTTACTGCTTGTCACTTACTATGACTAGGTACTGTGTGAGAAGCTTTACATGGGTTATCTGTCATTGTGACAACTTTATGAGGTTTTATAGGCGAGGAACTGAGGCACAGACTCAGAGACGTTAAAAAAATTTCCCCAAGTTAAACAATGAGGAAATGGTGGGTCTGAGATTTGAACATAGGGCAACTCATTTTAGAGTCTAAGCTCTTATCTATCTTTTCCTGAGAGATAAATTTCAAAATCCTGTTCAGCATCTGGCCATGTAATAAATCTTCTAGATGGAAAAATCAGAGTTTCAAACCGTCAGCTTGTAGGTGACTTTAAAAAGAATCTTTGGGTATTTTACAGGGTAGAAGTGTCCAAAATGCTCAAAATTGACCTTAAAAACTTTAAAAAATAATTTATTATATATTTGCATTTAAATGTGTGGGTTGCGCACAGAGCTTTCAAATCTAATCTTTGTTCATTTTAATGCTGCTCCTAAAGAATCAATGAAAACTTAATTAGAAACATGTGACCTGCCAAACAGACAGGCAAAATATTATATATCAATAAATCGTTAGTTTCATTAGCAGTAGCATTTTGAATAAGTTTTTTGAGTGACCAGGGTATGGGTGTTAAATGGGGTCACCCAGTTAGCTCTGATTTTTGAAATATAATATTTTATTGTTGTTCAAGTACAGTTGTCTCCATTTTCCCCCTCCACTCACCCCTGCCCCACTGGCCCACACCTCC
>PVJD01014074.1:0-30798 GCA_004026545.1 Mormoops blainvillei | reverse complement strand
GGGCCCGGAAGGCCCGATCTAGCCTTTCCCTCCTCCCTGCCGGCCCAGGAGGCACTGTGCTCAGGGACTGGCACAGACCAGACGACTTCCTCGCGGACTGGCTCTCCTCTCTCCCCTGCTCCCTCCGTTGGCTCCCTGCAGGGCCTGGGCTGTGCGGGACCTACTTAAGCTCCCACATGGGGGCATGAGTTTGCTGAGCCGCGTGAGGATGCCTAAGATTCCCGACCCCACGGCAGAGGCTCAGTGAATAGGAAGGTCTATCTGGAGGGACTCCCAGTTACTTGCATCTAAAGACACCACCCAAGGAGAGGCCAAAGTGCCCCCAGTCTGGTGGGGTCCACGTGCTGCCAGCTCTTCTCTGTCCATGCATCTGTGGACTGTGCCCTGAGCGCTGGCCTGGTCCCCGTGGCCCACTCTCCCCTCAGGTGGCCAGCGTGAGGAAGACCACAGTCCTGGATGTCATGAGGCGGCTGCTGCAGCCCAAGAACGTGATGGTGTCCACCGGCCGGGATCGCCAGACCAACCACTGCTACATCGCCATCCTCAACATCATCCAGGGGGAGGTGGACCCCACTCAGGTAGGTGAGGCCCCTTCGTTCCACCCCTGGAACCTGCAGGGGTAGAGGAGAGGCGACCACCACCACCCCTGTGCCCACCCCAGGTCCACAAGAGCCTGCAGAGGATCCGGGAACGGAAGTTGGCCAACTTCATCCCCTGGGGCCCAGCCAGCATCCAGGTGGCCCTGTCGAGGAAGTCTCCCTACCTGCCCTCTGCCCACCGGGTCAGCGGGCTCATGATGGCCAACCACACCAGCATCTCCTCGGTGAGTGGCGTGGTTCGCACGTATTTGCGCACAGCCATTTTCCTGGTTCTGCCTCGCCTCTCTGCGCCCCTGCCACTCTGCTTCTGACTTTTTTACTGTGAGGGTTGCCCCACCTGGGTTCCCTGGCTCTCTGGGCCATATTTTTCCTGAAAGCTCTTTGTGACCCCTGCTTTCTGCACACCTCAAGCTCTTTGAGCGGACCTGTCGCCAGTACGACAAGCTGCGGAAGCGCGAGGCCTTCCTGGAGCAGTTCCGCAAGGAGGACATCTTCAAGGAGAACTTCGACGAGCTGGACACATCCAGGGAGATTGTACAGCAGCTCATCGACGAGTACCACGCAGCCACGCGGCCAGACTACATCTCCTGGGGCACCCAGGAGCAGTGAGCGCCCCGGGACAGAGACCCTCATCTGCCTTACTGGTTGGCCCGGGCCCCGCCTGACTGACCACTCCCTCGGAGCACAGATCAGGGACCTCGCACATTTCTTTCATAAACACACAGACTCTGTTAGCCTGGGGACATGTTTATTTCTCCTTTTATGAGACTATTTATGTTTAATAAAGCACTAGATATAAATCAAATCCCTGGTCTCTTTGAAGGCTTGGAGAACTGGAGAAGGGAAATGCCTGTTCTCTCTCCATCACTGACAGGATCTTCCTCCACTTCCGGCATCTTCAGCTCTGAGCAAAGCACCTCCCCTAGTTTTTCCTTCTCCTGCCTGGTTTTAGAGAACATGGGTGGGGTTGACTGACCTGAGAAAGTTGTTTCCAGGGTAAAGAGGCCCATAGATATTACTTCGCTCTCCGACACTCTCCCAGTTCCTTCCCGTCCCTTCCCGTAGCAGATGATCATTCCCCCAGTTTTACATTCCCACCTCAGAGTGTCCTGTTGCCCATCACAGCGGCAGACCTGCGGCTGCCACCCCCACCACCACGCCCTGGGTGAGCAATGCAGTTTGCCCCAGTGCCTTTAATCTCCCAGCAAGTTCGGCAGTGCCTGAGAGCCAGGACCAGAGAGCCACTGGTCGGGCAGCTGGAACCTGGGACAGTGAACTCAGGCGACCAAACCTGAAGCCTAGACTATAGGCAGGGCCGGAAATGGGCCCATAGCTAAGGTGCCATGGTTCTGTCCTCAGGTGGTCTCATTTTTTAATTTTTTAAGATGTTAAATATTTTTTAGAAGGAGGAGAAAGGAGGGAGAAACATAATGTGTGAGAGAAACAGCAACTGGTTGCCTCTCTCACACGCCTAACTGGGGACCTGGCCTGCAAGTCAGACATGTGCCCTGACTGGGAATCAAACCAGTGACCTCTCAGTCCACAGGCCGATGCTCAACCCACTGAGCCACACCGGCCAGGTCATCAGGTGGTCTTGTTATTTAAAGGGCCAGTGCCTTCCACTTCTGGTGGAAGATTTCAGGGAAATACTAAATACGCAGAGATCTAAGTCTTCACGGTCAAAAGGGCAAAGCAGGCTGCTGTCCTTAGACTGCGGTGGATCGCCAGCGCCTCTCTGAGGCCCGTATACACCCCGAAGGTAGAGACCTTAGTAGCAGTAACGTGTGGGCACTGTGCTAAGCAGTGAACATTTTGTTTAATCCTCATGACAACCCTCTGAAGTGGTAGGTGTTATTAATTCCGTTTTATAAATGAGGAAACTAAGGCCAGGAGTTTAACTTACCCAGTCACCCAGCTAGTAAATGACTAGCTGGGGTTGGACTCAAACCCTGGATGGCCTGACTGGCATCTGTGTTCCTGACTATTGGACATCACCCTGCCTTCTGTGACATCTCACAGGGCTGCTGGAGAACCAACCCATTGCTGAGGTCTTTTGGAGCCATGGGTTGTGGGTGTGAGGACCTTGAACACCCGTGCAGATAGAGCGGATGCAATCCAGGAAGGGGGTGTCTGCCCCAGCTGGCTACAGGTACACCTACAGAGTGTCCCCATCACTCAGGTCCGAGTGGCAGGGGAGCTGTGCCGGCCTTCTCACCCTTGTCACCCCGGGCTGTCTGGGGCCAAAGCCAAAGGGTCCAGCCCCGTGATACGGGATTGGGGCTGGCAGAGCTCAGCACACAGGGAAGCACCAGCCCTACGACGTGTCTGCAGCGCTTTACGGAGGCCGAAGAGCGCCCAGGGACCTTGGGCAAATTAATCATTTTTTTCCCTCTTGCTCACTGTTGGCCTGGTACACACTTTTCCTTTCATGAGCCTATTTGTCTTTTTAATAAAGCTCTGTAAACACAGAGAACAGTACATAGGCCATACCCTTATGGATAAAAAGAGGCCGTTGAAAGATTGCAGAGCAGAGAACAGGCAGTCAGAAGCCAGGGCCTGGGCTGCCTGAGAGGTGGCAGGGAGGCCACAAGCCTGTCACGGAGCCTGTCACTACTGGTTGCCAAGGCTGACTCAGGGACATCCAGCCTGATTGGTGTCAACCAGCGGAGTGCCTGTCCTCCCAGCAGGGAGGAAGATGACTTCAGGGAAAACCAGCCGCACCTGGTGTCTCCTTGGCCCCACCTCGGACCCCTGCACCACTGGCGCCTTGCCTTGCTCCTCCCCCTTTGCTGCTCTTGCCCCTGACGACCAACGTTTCCTCACTTGGGGCATCTGCACGAGTAGGGTCAGGAGCTGGCAGACTTGGTCGGGGGGCTGCTGTGGGTGCGTGCCTGGCCGGCCCGCCTCCATGCCACAAACGATCCCAGGGCCCTCCCGCGCAGGGCCAGCAGGAGTGTGGGGCCCCGGGCAGAGAAAACGCCCAGTTGGCCCCGAATAAAAGTTTTGTGTGGAGAGTACTACGGTCTCCAACCCAGAGGAGCGAACACCCCGGACAAGGGGCCTCCCTGGGAGGGAGAGCTAATTGGACCGGCAAAGATGCCTCCGCTGTCTGACTGCTGAGTGCCAGGCATTACGAGCGCAAGCAAACACCTCTGGGGCAGCTTCAGCGCCGAGCCCCGCCCCCAAGGCTATTTCCAGATCTCTCCTCACCCTACACCAACACAGCTCCGCCCTGCTCTTGGCCAGCGGCAGACCTTACTGTGCGTCAACTAGAGGGTGGTGAGGAGGGCAGGTGGAGAGAGAGAGAGGCCTCCGGGAATCAGGGCAGCAGGTGGTGCTGGCGGTGAAAAATCCCTGTGGTCTGAGGGACTGCAAAGCCACAGCAGGAACCGTCCCGGTAAGAGACAGGCTGCTGCGGAAAAGCTGGAGAGAAAGCAGGACGCTCACGCCTGGAAGGGGGCTCTCTTTTTGACTGAACAAAGAAGAGAAAATGAGTCCATTCAATGTAATGTTCCCAGAACACTCACGTGATGTGACCCTAGGGACCCTCGAACGTGTGTGAGACAGAGACCTAGCAGCAGGAAGCACATAACCAAAAACACAGTGGTGTAAATGGATCTGACACTTAGGGATCGTGACTTTGGAAAGTGGATTGAGATGAGGCGAACAGGTGATGAGGACAAGCACAGACGCTGGACAGAGTCCACGATCAGTCCAGGAAGCCCTATCCAAGGTCTCCACCAGCCACATGCATTCTGGATCTCCCTAGAAATGAGCAGGCCCTCCGCAGTGGAAAGTCAGTTAAAAACTAGTATACAATACCCCCTTGCCGGGAACGCCCACGGCCACTGGCTCACTTTTCCTTCCCTCTTGGGTGTTTTAAGCAGGGAAGGGGCTGTCCTAGAAAACTAACAGAAACAGTTTAAATTGACGTTCTGATTTACTAATCCATCATGTATAAGTTTGAATTATAGTTTGAATTATCTGGCCCACAGCAAGGGTCAGATCACTGCAGCATGAATCGGTAAAATCAAGTTTCTTGCAAAGCGGTAGGCCTTATCAGTCAGGGTCTGGCGCCCCGCGCAAGCCGGATAGAAACACCCTCCTCGTGTCTGAGGCCGTGCTATGCTAGTGACCCCGGCTGTGGAGCACAGAGGTGGGTCATTTTCCCCTCCAATCCTCAGACCCATCACTGAAATTTTTTAAATTTTTGTTTACTGATTGATTTTAGAAGAGAGCAAAGGGTGAAAATCTTACAGTACATATGAATGATCAGGGCTGAGTTAGACCTCGTAGGCATTTGTTTGTTTATGAATTAAGCATTCGTTGTTAAAAATAGAGACCACATTGCCCAACATTTAAGCTTCACACGGACCTTCCCTCAGGGGGTTCCCAACTTTACGGGAGGAGGAGAATGTGGCATCATTACCGTCCACACAGTATGTGTCCCTTCGTGATGCACTTTCATCTACAATAATTATCTGAGCCCTTTGAGGTAAGACATTTGTCATTTATTATTGTAGGGAAATGGCTCAGAGAGGTTAAGTAATTTGTCCAAAATCACACATTTGGTAAGTGAAGGACACACACAACCTCAGGTCCTCTGCAGACACACTCAGGGGTGTGCTGCTGCCTGAACTACACTGTAGGCTCCTGAAACAGGGAGGGACATGATGAAATCTGTGTTTTAGGGGGGTTAGTCTGGAACTGGCTTAAAAAGTAAACTGGCACCATTACCATTAAGTGAAAAAAAGCATTCAAAGTGGTATTTCATTTTCATTTTAAAAACATAACTATATAGAGATAGAGACAGACAGATGGAAAGATGACTGAAAACAGCTATGATAAAATATTAATAGGAGTTATATCTAAGTAGTGGTATTATGTGTATGTTTTTCTTTGTTTTCTATATGTTCTAAGTGGTCTACAATGAATATGTATTATTTATAATCAGAAAAAAAATAAAATTTACATTTGAAATGTGAGAAGTTACCCTTAAGAGTATATGAGCCTTGGCTGGTGTGGCTCAGTGGATTGAGTACCAGCCTGGGAACCGAAAAGTCACCTGTTTGGTTCTTGGTCAGGGCACATGCCTGGGTTGCAGGCCAGGTCTCCAGCTGGGGGCGTGGGAAAGGCAATGGATCAATGTTGATTGATGCTTCTCTCCCTCTCTTTCTCCCTCCCTTCCTCTCTCCCTGAAAATAAGTAAATAAAATCTTTATTTTAAAAAGAGGTAAATGAGTAGAAGAGTAAACAGGGAGAGAAATCAGAGGTAAAGGGTCCACAGGTGGTTACTGACAATAAAGGGCACGAAAAAGAGCGATGTCAGTAATGGGACAGAGAAATAAACTTTATTTCTTGGAGGGAAAGGCCAATACATTCTTATTTCTCATAGATTTTTTTACTTTCTACCTAAAAACTATGGAGAACATGAGAGTTTAGGATTATTTCAAAAACAAGTAGATACACTGTATTTGATTCAAATTTAGAACTGGAAGAATGAATTTAGAATAGAAGAGTAGCCAGCAGGGAAAAAAGCTCACTAATTTTTCATGTCATGAATAACAAAAAGTTATTCTAAATTAACTCTCCACAATATATTAATTGTATTAGTATGCAATAGATATTTACATTTGCAATGTTTAAAATTAATAAACAATGTGTATATATTAACGTACAATATAAATGGCTATGACGTATTTTAATAAAACTCTTCACATGACGGATAATTAAATACTCAAAAAGCTAGGGATGGACTGCTGAACACATAATTTCTGCATGCGATCATATATTTTGTTTTCTGGGTTTTTTAAATTGAAGAAAATGTCTCAAGATATAAGCTGTCCAATTTTGAGTGTTCTATATAAAATATAATACAAAATAACACTGAAATTATTATTGAGCATTTAATACACATTGAGCCCTGTTCAAAGCCCTTGACATATATGAGCTCATTTAATTTCAACAACAACCATGTAGCTACTGCTTTATCCCAGTTTTCACAAACAAGAAAACCAGTTCAGGGGAAAGTGAAACTCAGCAGCACACTGCTAGCTAGTAGGTGGCCTTCCCCGACCTGGAGAGACAGAAATTAGGAGGGAGTTGCAATAACTATCGTGTGTATAATGGGTTGGTCACTGCAAGAGCGAAGGGATTCGTTCTGCGACATGTTCTCCAGCAGAAGAACTTCCACATGATCAGTGCTGTCCTCAGAGAGAATGAGTGACCATGTGGACCAGAAGTCCCCCCTCCCCTGAACTTGGTCAAGTAAATTCCTCTTGAAGGCTTGCCTGGAATGGATGGATCCTAAGAGGCAGATGAGGCGACCTTCTAGCCTTTAGCATTTCTTGGAAACCCATTTCCTTTATAGTAAAGCTTATTCATTTAAAAAAAAATATATTAAGGGTTTACTACGCGCCTGAACTCTTTCCATGAACTGGGAATACCTAGGTTAGTAAAATAAGGTCCTGAATCTCAAAAAATTCACAGCCCAAGACATCTACACAGGAGAGCGGTAAGCATACATCAGTGGGATCACAACAGTGTGTTCTCAATAAGCATTTGTTGAGGCAGGCTCCCTTTGGAGCACAAGCACGCCTTTCTTTCCCCTTTCTCAGGCATGTATCTCTGTTCTCTTTCTCCTAAGCTCTAAGGGTCCTGACAAGACTTGCAACCAGGGGAGCAGCAGACAGTGGCAGCTGGTCCCAGGCTAACCCCCTGAGCCTGTCTCCAAGGTCCTGTTTTCTATGACTTTTCAGTGAGCCAACAGCAGCTTTGCCTTGGCTCATTTCTGTCACTGTGTCTTTTATTTCTCAGTGAGTCCACGCTGCCTTGTGTGGCTCACTTCTTTCCTTTGACGTTTCTAGAGAGTCAAAGCAGAGCACTGCCTAGGCTCTTTCCTGTTGCTTCTTCTATCCTAAGTCCTTCCTTTGTTTCACCGTCTCCAGCTTTTAATAAACACACTCTCTAAATAAATAAATAAATAATAACTGGTTGAGTGTTTGCAAGAACAAAAGACTGAGCGAGGCCAGTGTGGAAGTCACACAGAGAAATGATTGTTTGGCAAGGCCTTGAATTCAGAAGGAGAGCTTCCCAAGTAGAGGTGTAAGAGAAGGCAGAGAGACTCACATGTGCGAAGGCCCCGGCTAGGCAGGGGACTGGGAGGTGGAGTTCACTTCTCTCCCGCAGCACAACCGTCCCCTTCCCATCAGCCGGGAAGGGGAAGCCCACTTTGGACAAATGGGGCCACCAGGGTCGACCTGGAGCTGAGGAAAGGCCAAAGGCAGAGAAAGGGGATTGTGGCCCAACCCAGGGATGACAAAGTTTCACAGAGAGAAACCAGCCAGAAGGGCAATTCATTCACTGCCATTCACAAAGAAAACAGGCAAAGGGGAGCACCTAAGAGAAGAGAAGGTCCTAGGAGCAGGTTCGTGGGTTCTGGGAACTGCAAAGGCTCAGAAGGTGCATTTGGGGGAGCAACAGGAAACCAGGTCAGGGAGATATTCCAAGACTAAACAGGTCACGCAGGGCCTTTCATGCCATGTTGAGTTTAGACTTCATTCTCTAAGCAAAGGGGAACCCCTGAAAGCTAGCTAGGAAGCTCCAGCAACCAGCCTGCCCTTTCTGCACTTTTCCAACTCCCCACAAAATGATACTGCTCTCCCATCCCCACCCCTGCTTTCTATTCCCTCCTGTTCCCTAACTCCGCAGCCAATATTTGGTAGAACCTGATATCAAAACTCCTGTCTATGCCCTGGCCGGTGGGGCTCAGCTGGTTGGAGCATCATTCCATAAACCAAAGCGCCGCGGGTTTGATTCCTGGTCAGGGCACATGCTTTGGTTGAGGGTATGGTCCAGGTCAAGGCGTGTACAACCGATTGATGAATTTTCTCTCTCTCATCTATGTTCTTCTCCCTCTCTCTCTCTCTCTCCCTCCCTTCTCCTCTCTCTAAAATCGATGAGCATGTCCTCAAATGAAGAAAAAGAAAAAGAAAAACAAACTCCTATGTCTTGCCATTCCTTCCTGAAGGAGTTTCCACTCTCACCTAGATGCTGTTGCTGGTATGCTGATGGCCCACTCTTTGTCACTTTTCCCCCAGGAACCGTGGCCTGCCCTGCCCTGCCCTGCCCTGCCCCGCGCAGCCCTAAGCTGCCCCAGACCAGCTCTGCTCAGCAGACTGCCCCACTTCTCCCCGCCCTCCGAGGCCATCCCCGACCAGGCACAGACGGGGCCTCCTCCCCGTATGCTCAGCCACAACACCCTCCTGTCTGTCTCCAGTCCATCAGATGCCTAATTTCAATTATTTCGGTGTCATAATTAATGTTAGTGTTATCATTATAGCTCTGTCATGTAATTCATTTTCCTAATACTCTCAAATACAACCCATGGATTCTGCAGAATGCGTAGGTATTCTGGCAATTCTGAAATACAGGGCCTGCCAGAAGTAACACCTGCTTGAGTGTGGTTGGTAGGGTATGGAAATGTCTTGCATGAGATGGACAGCAATTGGAACATTTCACCTAAAATGTCACATGGTGGGCTTCAGTGTGATATTGTTATGTTACAGAATTACACGCTTATGATTTTGTAATAAAAAGGGGCATTATTTTTGCCAGGCCCCGTATATTAAGACTGGTTTTATGGTTTTGAAAATGTTCAAGACACATGGAGACAAAACTTGGAACATTCTCTTTCTATTAAGAATGAAAATATAAGGAAAAAGTATCCCCTCCCCCCAATAGGAAAACTAGGGCACAAAACTCTACCGACGGACTTTCTTTTTTTAATTTTGAAATAATGATAGATTCACAAGAAAGTACCAAGAAACGACTGGGAGCTCTCCCGCACCCTTCACCCAGCCTCCCCTGATGTTAACATCTTGCATAACTACAGTGCAATATCGAAGCCAAGAAATTAACATTAGCACAATCCACAGAGTGTATGCAGACTTTACCTGTTTTATATAGTGCACTCATTTGTGTGTGCATGGCCCTAAGCAATTTTATTAGATGTGTGTACCTTCATGTAACCACCACCATAAGTGAGATACTTAATTGTACCGACATCACAAAACTCTCTTGAACCATACTTTTATATACACACTCACTCTCCCCCAGCCTGACTTAAATATTTAAAAACATGAAATGGAACACAGAAAAGTTGCTGAAAGAAAATACATCAAGGCCTGGCCTGGCTGGGTAGCTCAGTTGGTTAGAGCATTGTCCCAATATGCCAAGGTTGCAGGTTTGATCTCAGGTCAGGGCACATATAAGAATCAACCAATGAATGCACGGATGGGTAGAACAACAAATCAGTATTTCTCTCTCTCTCTCTCTCTCCCCACCCCTTCCTCCCTCCCTCCTTATGTCTCCTCCTCCCTTTCTCTCTCTCTAAAAATCAATCAATAAAAATTTTTTAACGATTTTATTTACTTTCAAAGACTTTTTTTTGTTTACTTTTTAGAGAGAGGAAAAGGGAGGGAGAAAGAGAGGGAGAGAAACATCAATGTGTGGTTGCCTCTTGCGCGCCCCCAACTGGTGATCTGGTCCACAACTCAAGCTTGTGCTCTGACCAGGAATTGAACTGGTGACTTTTCGGCTTGCGGGACAACACCCAACGCACTGAGCCATAACAGTCAGGGACAAAGTATTTTTTAAAAAGAGAAAAATACACCAAAATGTTTAACAGGTGTCTGGATTGTGGGATAATACATCATTTATTATTTTATTTTTAAATTTTTCAGTTTTTAAATTTTTTTCTTCAGTGAGAATACATCGCTTTAATGAGAAAAATATCTTGAAGAAATGTATAACATATATCATAATATTTACAACAGCATGCTCCAACAATTTTCAAGCTGGAAAAAGACCTGTTCGATTTTAACTTAATAACTTTACCAGCAGCTCAAAATAATTTCCATTCCACGTGTAAAATATTTTCCATCACCCTCAGAGCAATTTACAAAGTAAAACATGCCAGGTAAAAGGACATTGTTTCGGTTATTTAGTGCTGCACAAAAATTCACTGAAAAACAAAGAGGCATACTGACATAGCGTTTCTCTTGGTTCTGCGAGTTAATTGGGCAATACTTCTGCTGGTCCCCTATGGCTCACCTGGGTTACTGTAAGGGCTGGGATGGCTAGGAGGTCCAAGTTCGCTTCCTTCGTGTGTCTGGCCACTGGTGCTGATCGTCAGTTCTCATTGTGACCTCCCAACCTCCAGTAGACTAGACCCACTTCCTTACACAGCGGTGTAGGATGGGGCTCCCGGGGGCAAGCCCCAGCGCACAAGCACTAACCCCCAGCACTTGTGTCATGCACGCTGGCCAAGGTAAGTGTCACAGCCAAGCCCTGAGTCCACAAGGGGGAACTGCATGGGGCATGAATACTGGGAGGCAGAATTCACAAGAGGCCATCAAGGCTAGCCTCTTCCTAAGAATTTAAATATCAAGAAAATAAAATATTGCTTTGGATCCAATGGTATGGTTAAGTAAGGCAATCATGAGGTAATTTCCCATCCGCATCTAACCATGATTCAACCAAAATAGTAAAAAAGGCCAATTTCCTTGAACTAACTAAAGAACCAGTGCCCTACAAAGCGAGCTGAATAATGCAGTTACGTAATCAATTAGAGGTTACATTCATTTTCACATCACAGCCTAAACTTCACAAATCTATTTCCATACGTAGGAAATATATAGGTAAGAATTTTTTTCCTGAACATTCCCCAAACATAATTTAGCTCTTTATTTTAAAAAAGATTTCTTCAAAAACAAGTGTTTGTGAAAAGTCTAATCCCTAAAAGTTGTACATTCAACCAAGTTGTACCTCAGAACGAATTTCTGCAAATATGGGAAATATAAAAACAGATATGTTTTTAAATGTTGTAATAGAGACGTTTCTTTCACTATAAAGCATACTCCATACATGTTATACAACTGATTTTTTAAATGTGTTCCCCCGAAAGCCTGACTAATCCAATGACCCCACCCACCCACCCAAAGAATACAGCACTTAAATAAGACTTAAGATCCACTGGGAATTTGGGGCTCAAATGTATCAGTTGGTCACGAGGATACTATAGCTCCTTAGACATCCGCTGTGATGCTGATATCTACGTGGGATTTTCTTTTCTGATAAAAATGTAACAATGGTAAAAACAACAGTAGAAAAATGAGGAGCGACTGCCTTTCCACTTGAAGAAGCCGCGACGTTGCTCAGGGGCACCTGCACTATGTCGCTGCTCTCCTGGCAATGACCCCATCACGTTTCAATTGACGATTCGTTTCCCCATCTTCCCCGCTGGTCTATGCCCTTCTGTGCCTGGGACAGTGTCTTTTATCTCTGCGTCCCTGAAATCTAACCACAGGTCCTCGCACAATGTAACTGCTGCACAAATATTGGTTGGAAAAAATGGAAGAATGCTGCCAAGGCCACAGCCGCTACTCCCTGCCTCTCCTTTCACAAGACAATAGAAGACCTGCCACACAATCAGATAATAGCGTACCCCAGGAAAAATTTGTATGTTCACCATTGGCCTATGGAGTAGGAATACTGTGACTTTAACCCTAGACTCTTTTCAAAGAGGAGGGGACCGGCAGGGGGAAGAGATGTAATTGCGGCAGCTCTAGAGAGGAATTTTTTCAATTCCTTTTATGCATGACATAAGAAAAGATAGTCCAAGATCCTTACACCGAATAGCTTACGGTATCAGGAACCCAAATGGCTTGATGTAGCTAAATTGCTGACATTGGATCCTTTGGAAATTTTCTCAGTGGATATTTTATACAAGGTGCCATTTAGTACCTGAATGGAAACAAAGTACTGACTATGAGTATCTTACTTCCTACGAGATGAACTAATAGTCAGGAATCAGTAACTGGATCTGTGGCCAGCTGCACCACAGTGGGATGGCAGTGGAAGGCAGAACAGCTCCAAGCGGAACCTGTAAAGTAAGTTGGGAAAAGGGTGTGGTCAGAACTGACGCAGCCTGAAGGTGTCCCACAGGGCAACACAAAGTTGCCAACTGGATGTGTTCCTTTGAAACAACTCCCAGTACTCTACCTTGCTCAAGGAGGACAGTCTTGGTCGAGAGACGGCTGGAAGGAGGTGGCGAGTGAGAACGCCTCAGGGTCACCCCACTGGGACCAGGCCAGTGTGGAAAACGCTGGGCCGAACAGCCCCACTTCTCGCCCAAGTCTTGAAAATAATTTATCTTCCTTTCCCGAATACACAGTCTTCCCCGAGAGTTCCCACTCCATGTCTCACCCTTGCTGAGGGTTCCTAACTCTCAACAGGACTGCTAGCCGAAACTCTTCTCTTGCCCACTAAAATTCCGGTTCTGGAAATGGCACTACTCTGAGTATTCCACCGGCCTGGCCCCCGAGGCTGGAAATGAATCACAGGGAGCACTAGTGATGGGATGAAAAAAAACCCTGAAGTTCAAGAAAAGAATGAAGTAGAGAAGAATATAGCAGGGCTTAGGTCAAGACGCTAAGGAAGGCCAGACTACGACCTCTGCTTCTAGGACATAACCGTAGGCAATACAGGCAAGCGGGTCCCCCACCGAGAGCCAGGAAACAACCCCAAGTGAAGTCTAACTTGGCCCCTGGAAATTTTTGGATTGTAAACACACCAGCCCTGTTCTGGCTGGTGCAGCTCAGTGGACTGAGTGCCGGCCTGCAAACAAAAGGGTCGCTGGGTCGATTCCCAGTCAGGGCACATGCCTGGGTTGTGGGCCAGGTCCCCAGTAGGGGGAGCACATGAGGCAACCACACACTGATGTTTCTCTCCCTCCCTTTCTCCTTCCCTTTCCCTCTTTCTAAAAATAAATTTAAAAGCAACAACAAAACAAAACACCACACACACATCAGTCCTGAGAACACTATGGTGTGCCCTTGTGCTCAGGGATCTCCCCACAGTGACTGTTCCACCCCAACCAGCTATGTTCCTTTGCATGCACAGTATTTACTTCTCGGTGTGCACTGCCATAGTCCTCTGCTCACTCAGCAAGTTCCTGACTGCTACCTCTAACCCATACGTGCGTACACACCTTTGGGTAACTACTGTTGTCAGCTGATGCAGCCGCTGCTCATCTACAGGCCCTGAGCCACCAAACCGATCATTACTACGCCGCCACACTCCATTCATTCACCCCCTGCCACGTGAACAAGGCCCCTATAAATGCCTGCCTTCATTCTGCTTGCCCTGCGCCAACAGTTCTCGACCTTTGCTGACTCATGGATCTCTTTGAGAATCTGCTATGAATCTCCTCAGAAAAATATAAACGTGAGTTTGAAAAAAAAATCTCAAGGGGCTCTTCACTCATAAAGCCCCTCCTTCAGACCCCAACCCAATGCTAACAATTCCTGATGTCAAGAAATGATGGCACCCTGACAGGTGTGGCTCGGTGGGTTGAGCATCTTCCTGCAAACTAAAAGGTCGCCAGTTTGATTTCCTGTCAGGGCACATGTGTGTGTTGCAGGCCAGGTCCCTGGTTGGGGACTTACAAGAGGCAACCAATTGATGTTTCTCTCATACGTCAGTGTTTCTCTCCCTGTCTTTCTCCCCTCCCTTCTGCTCTAAGAATATATACATATATGCATGTATATATACATATATAAAAAATGATAGCACATTAAATGTCAACTGTAATTGAAAAATTAAAAAATAACGAAATAATGACACTTCTAAAAAAAAAAAAAAACAAGCAGAAGAGTGAGAGTTTAAGCTTAATTCTTCCCTACTTGTTCTCCACATGCATAAAAGCCTGAAGAGGATTTGGGGAGAAAACCTGGTCCGCCTCACTGCGGAGGTCCAGCCAGGTGCAGTCCTCATCGGTCCACTGGCGGAGGCAGCAGGTTCATAACGACCAAGGCAGGCAGGGTACGGGCCCCTCCCCTCGCCCACACCAACACACCCCTACAAACAGATCTAGCCCAGGCCTTCCACACCTTCCCGTATGGCCATGAGGGCAAGCCAGGTGAGTTTGACGCTCACCTTGTCACCTTGAAATAGTGGATGAAAAGGACTTCCACCTGGTCTGCTGGGCCACACCTCCTGGAGCACATCTTCAGGTCAACTCTGCTGAGCTCAGTGAAGACTGCCACCTCCTCGCTGGCCAGGCTCCATTTCTTGGGTTACTCTCACCTCCTCAAAAGCCACAGCTATCAATGAGCTGGAGTTCTCATGTTAATAGCCTCCTCCAACCCTCTCTGCCTCAAAACAACAGCAACAACAACAAAACAGCCTCGATCTTGGCGCAGGACTAAGTGTTTATCACACACACACGCACACGCACATGCATGCACGCACGCATGCACACACAGAGAGGCTTGCCACCAAGCCTTCCCCAGCCTATGTCAAAAATGCTTATGTTTTTCCAATAAAGACTGATCATGAACGAGGGTCTGTGGACCCCAGGGGTGGGGAGAAATCTCACTGCCATTCCACAGATTAGGAACTTCTTCCATTCTAGCCTTTCCCAGTCAAGATAGTTTTCTCCGCCCCGCAAACGTGTACCCAGCATTCAGACTGGTAGAGCACTGGTAGGAAAAACAAAACTTTTAGGTACCAAAAAAACCTCTTCAGATGGACCTCAGAGTCAACTCTTTTTTTCTTTTTTCTTTTTTGTTTTATAAGAGGTTTTTTGTAAAAAAAGAAAAACTTTATTTATTTATTTTTTTTTTTTGAGAGTTGGAGAGCGGGGAAGGGAGGCAGAAAGAGAGAGAGAGAAACATTACTCAGTTGCCTCTTGACCAGGACTGAACCTGCAACCCAGGCCTGCGCCCTGATCAGGAATCGAACTGGTGACCTCTTGCTTTGCGGGTTGATGACCAGCCAACTGAACCATGCCAGCCAGGGCTCCGAGTCAACCTGATGCTGTGGACTGTCACATGAATTTCTAATCTCTGAATAACCTGTTACCAGAGTTTTCCTCCAAGATCCAGCCAAATTCTGGCCTCTCACCATGTGCTTTCAAGCAATGCAATGTAATTAAAATGTTATCATAACCTACCTATCAGTTACCAACTAGATTTGTGATCTTAGGCAGGTCACTTCCTGTCCCTAGGCCTTGGTTTCATCATTCAGTCACTGAACAAATATTTATTGAGAAGCTAGTAAGATCCAAGCACTGTGATAAGTGCTGAAGACAACAAAGATGAGCAAGATACCTCCTGGCTGAAGAATTTCTCACTCTGTTGTTTATGTGTTAATGTAAATAGCCTGTCACATGATTGCAAGAGGAAAACTAGGAGGGGGACACCTGTGACTGACTGGGGCACAGGGGTCTGTAAAAATAAGGAGCTGGCCTTCTAGATCAAAGAGCCTGTTATTCTCAGGTGGGGATGGTTCCAAAAGGACTCAGGAGCCCTTTGGACATTGCCTCCCAGGGAAATGTGTGCAATATCAGCCCTCTGCCGGGGCAGATAAGGAGTTTACCGTTGGCAGTTCACCACCTGGCACTGACACCTCTCTTTCAAATTCCATAGAAGCCAGACTCTTATTATCAGACTTTGGTGTCACCCAACTCTAATGATCGCCTAGGAATGTAAATGACCCTTGGTAAAATGAAGTCCCTTCCGATTCAAAGGTCAGAACGCACATTACATATACTTGTCTCATACACACAGACAGGCACCTAACCAGCTGACAGAGCAAACTTCATTGAGGAGCAGAAAAAGAGAAGCCCAGGTGCATATGAAATGAACTCGTCAGAAGGTGTTCTTTCACACACAACCAGAAATCAAACTTCTTGATGTGCCATTGCCAGGAACTCAGGGTTAACCTTGAGACGCTATGGAACTAGAGTTTGCTGAAGAGGCTCACCATTAAGTTGCACGCCAGCTAATACTATTTAAATCCTCCAACGCTGAAAGGGATAGTTACGAATTCCTAAAAGGTCCGAATTAATCCTTCCTATATTTCTGCTTACCTGTATTTCCTATAGTTCCTACAACAAATATGTTTTGACGTTGTAATGTTTAAAGTAAGAGTAACCCAGCTGAGGTTATTATTGTACTTAGAAGCAACTGTCCCCTACCATTAACATATTTACTAGTTTTTTTCCTGTCTTCCCAAGGAAGGGTGAGGAATCTGATACAGCCACATGCAGACTGACTGGTACATCAGTTATACGTACAACTCAATGCTTAGACAGTTTTCTGTCTTGAAGTAGAAATGCAGGTAACATACAAGTCTTCCCCATTTCACTTTCAGTTCTTCGTTACATATACTCATATATGTGTGTGCGTATATATTTAGTAATAAAAAATTTTGTGTGTTAAGAAGACACCTTGATGATTGCACAACAACACGAATGGACTTAATGCTACTGAACTACACACTTAAAATGGTTAAAATGGCAACTTTTGTCGTGTATATTTTACCACAATTTTTTAATGAGTAATAAAAATTTTTAATTAAAAAACATAACTGATTCGTGTATATGGACCTTGTATCCTGTAACCTTTCTAAACTCACTTACTAGTTCTAGTAACTTCTTTTTATATTCCTTAGGCTTTTTCTATGTACAATCATGTCTCATGTTTCCTGTAAATACAGACAATTTTACTTTTTTCTTCCAAAAAACAAATCTACATTAACAAAGCAAAGGCTCCAGGGTACAAAAAAAAAAATTCTTTTTTTGCACCCCAAACACTTCTAAGATATGCCAAGGAGGAGGAACCCTGTCACAGAGATGTCAATTCAGATCAGAGAAGACAAGATTAAATTTACTTTGATCCCAACACAGGAGGACAGGGTGAGAATGCCTGCTTCAACACGTGATTAACAAAAAACACCCGAAGCCACGTATCCCTCCTGAGCCACAGCAGCGGGAACTGGGCACTGCTTGTTTCCCGGGTTCCTTGCTTATGCGCTCACAGGGTGATTCAACAGAAGGAGCTCTGTTTCAACCTGTTTGGTCTTGGTCCATCCAGAAAACACACTTGCTGACTCGCTTCTGTCACTAATTTGCAGCTGGGAGTGAAGTGAACAAGGGAAGGCGTTCCGACAGTTTTCATGGGGGGATCTCAGAACCTTCGCAGGCCTGCAGGCCCAGGGCCCACTGCCGAAGTCATGAACTGGAGAGATACGGAATCAGAGGGGCAGGCAGGCCAGGACGAAGAAAACAAGACCTCCAAAACAAGCCAAAAATCATTAACAAAAAACGCTAAATACAAGTGAATACAGGACTAGCGCTTCCAATTTTTTTTTAAGGTTTCATTCATTTTTAGAGAGAAGGGAAGGGAGGTAGAGAGAGAAAGAGAGAAACAACCACGTGACATGTGAAAGAGAAACACTGACTGGTTGTCTCTCATATGTGCCTCAGCAGCCTGGGACTGAACCTGAAACTCAGGTGCATGCTCTGTCTGGCCAGCCCGGGACCTTTCGCTTTGCGGGACGACGCCCAACTCTCTGAGCCACACCAGTCAGGGCCAGATCTTCCTACTTTCAATTAGACTGCGAAATAACTATTCTCAGGGCTTGATGTTGACTTAACAAACCAAGTGACGCACAGCGGGAAACTAAAACCATGTCAGAAGTTATTTTCTAATGATCTCCTAGTTTTTTTTAAAGGTTTATTTTATTGTCATTCAAGAGAGAGGGGAAGGGAGGGAGTTGGGGGGAGGGAGAAACATTGATTGGCTGCCTCCCACACACGCCCTGAATGGGCACTGAACCCGCAGCCTAGGCCGGAGCACTGACAGGGAATCAAATGGCAACCTTCCAACCTAACCACACTGGCCAGGGTTCCTAAATAGTTTTAATTCAGTTTCAATTAGACAAATTCATTAACTTGACATAGCTGGAGAGAGGTACTGATCTCAATAGTCAAGATGGACCGAAATTTTATTTATTTATTTATTTATTGGGGAGGAGTGGTAGAGGTGGAAAAGGGTATAAGGGGGAAAACTGTAATGGAAAAAATACAATAAAAAAACCCCTATTATTTAAAAAAGAAATAAAATAGCCCTGGCTGATGTAATTCAGTGGATTGAGTGTCGGCCTGCAAACCAAAGGGTCGCTGGTTCGATTCCCCAGTCAGGGCATATGCCTCGGTTATGGGCCAGACCCGCAGTACAGGGCGCACGAGAGGCAACCGCACACTGAGGTTTCTCTCTCTCTCTTTCTCCCTCCCTTCCCTTCTCTCTAAAAATAAAAAATAAATAAAATCTTTTAAAAATATAAAAATAAAAATAAAATAATAATAATTTAACCCCAGATACTTAAAGAGATCTACTTATTAAATATAACAATATATTAGAGCAGTAGCAGAAAATACAATATCTTATCCTATTGGAAACATTTTTTAATCTCATCAGAAAAAAAAAACCCTGTGAAGACACAGAAGCACAAATGGCTCTTAAAAAGGCACTGTGACAAACGCACCAACCCAAATATATCATGAGTCGAACAGAAATCATATTTACTGTGAGAAGGAGAGGGAAAGTACAACTTTTACAATAAAAGAAAGGAAAATACAGACCAGGCACAATAATACTATTATGTACACGTAATGCAAATACTTTTTTTGAAAAAGGAACGAGCCTGGGGGAAGGGAGGTATGAGAGGACTAAATGGTAATGAAAAAAATACAATAAAAAACTTAAAAAAAAAAAGAAAAAGAAACGAGCCTCAGTTTTCTCATTCATAAAATGAAAGGCTGAAATAGACTAGGGCGTTTAAAAATGGGTGCTGGTCTGGCACTAGAACTTCCAGGCAGCCCCCACCCCGGTCGGCCCCAGCAGACTGCCTCTTCCCTTCCCTTTCCTTGCGGGGCTGCACATCTGTGTGAAAAGTGTGGGGGAAGGTTGGGAAGGCGTGATTTGTCAATGATCTCTGTGTCCCATCAGCTCCAGCACATGCTGTCGCTGCACTGCCAATGAATCCACACCCTAATGCACAGTGGCTACGAGGCGGAAGCTCCACTCTACACGAACACATGCAGCAAATAGTGGAAATGACAGAAATGGTTCTATCTCTCTAAAAGCTACTGTTCTGGAAAGTGCATTTAAAGAATATGAAGATTTTTAGAAGTTAAATATATTTTAAGGCAGACATTCCTAGCAAAACGTGTTTCTGAGGCAGACTGGAATGAGAGCTAAGACCGTGCATTTTATGGCTGAAAATATAGCTGTTAACAACGATGAGAATGGCTGTGGCAATTAGGGCTAACCCGGACGCGAACTAAGGACAGTCACAGGTTCCTGAAAATGCCATCACGACATTCATAATTTCCAATAAGTGGTGTAAAAAAGGATTCAAAAAATAGTTAAAATAAAAAATTTAAATATGCTTCTATCCTTTCTCTAATAAGTATAAAAATATTAAAATATATAGCAACTTCTAAGTATAAAAAAAATAAAATACAGCCCCAGCTGATGTGGTTCAGTGGATTGAGTGCTGGCCTGTGAACCGAAAGGTTGCTGGTTTGATTCCCAGTCAGGGCACATGCTTGGGTTGCAGGTTAGGTCCCCCATCCGGGGTGTGCAAGAGGCAACCAGCGGATGTTTCTCTCACACATCGAGGTATCTCTCCCTTTCTTTCTCCCTCCCTTCCCCTCTCTCTAAAGAAAAATAAATAAAATCTTAAAAAAATAAAAATAGCCCTGGCTGGTGTGGCTCAGTGGATTGAGTGCTGGCCCATGGACCAAACAGTTGCTGGTTCGGTTCCCAGTCAGAGCACATGCCTGGGCCGTGGGTCAGGTCCCTGGTTGGGGGCCTGCGAGAGGAAACCAGCTGATGTTTCTCTCTCACATTAATGTTTCTCTCCCTCTTTTTCTCCCTCCTTTCCCCTCTCTCTAAAAATAAATAAATAAAATCTTAAAAAAAGAGAAGACCATAGAGGCTCCAAAACATTATACATCTCAGCTCTCTGAACCCTAATCTCCTCATCCATAAAGGGCATGAGACGTACTACTGGCACTTGGGGGCAGGACAGTTCATCACCATAAGGGACCATCCAGTACATTGCAGACCATTTGCCATCTCTGCTCTCTAGGTACCAAGAGCCAGTATCACCCTCCCCCGCCATTGTGTCAAAACCGAGCTCTGCTGGTTGGTAGATGCCCCTTGACTGGCGGTGGGGCATGGGAGGGAACTGTCTTCTGGGGTTGGAAACCACTGTACCAAATTGTGCCTGGTCCAAAATTGTATTATTCTCTCTGGTCTCTTTGACAAAGGCTAGTGTTTGTTTGTTTGTTTTGTTTTATTTTTGAAGCCCTGGCTACACAGCAGGAGTATGAATGGGTGGGCATTCTATTATCTCCTTATTGCTACTTTGAAACAATTATTATTTTACCTCACTGCAAAAGCCCTCCCACTCTGAGGCACGTTATCAAACACCGCCACACTCTACAACTTGTTCTAATGATCTGCCTTCTTCCAATCGCTCTTCCACATTCTTCAGACTTTCCTCTCCACTCTAAGCCTCACCTTCACCCTAGACAACTTTGACATCCATAAGGAGGGTCCTGGTTGGACTGTCTATCTATTGACCTTCTCACCTCCAAGGCCCTTGACTGCTTCTCTGTTTGTCACCCACACCAGATGGACAGACCTCAGCACCTGCCATCCCACAAACTACTCCTCGCCCTTCAGCTTAACTGGTTCACCCTTGTACCACCGCCCCGGCCCCCGCCCTGCATCTCCACTTTCTCATTCCCGTCTGTCCCATTCTTCTTCCTAATGTGGGCTTCACTCTCCCAAGCTATCGGCTCTTCCTAGCTTCACATTCTTCTCCACGCATCCTTCTTTTATCCCTGATCTTCACCTTAGCCTCCTGGGAAAAGGCCAGCCCTGCCTGTAGCTGACTTTTTGCCCTAACTCCTACACACACCTCCACACAGGCTGCTGCCATGACAACTGGTGGTCTCTAACTGCCCCACCTCCTGCACGCACCCCTCCCCACACACACTTCCCGGGCTGGTAGTCCTTCCACTTGTCCATGTCAGCCCTCTCCTTTGTTCCCTGCCTTTATCACCTCCCCTCTCATTCTCACTCTCAGCAGACAACTTCACTCCTACTTCACAGTGAAAATAGAAGCCATCAGGCAGAATCCCCCTCAACTTCCTGCCCGTACTCCCACCCCACTAAAACACTTATTTTTATCTACACTCATCCTTTCCTCTCTTTTATTGTGGGAAAAGTTTCCTTCCTGGATTAATCTCTCCACCTGAGCCCTGCATCCGAATAGCTCCTGCATCCTCAGGGCTCTGGCTCTCAAAATGCCCTCTCCGTCCCTTCAGTATGTCAACATGGAAGCCTCCCCTGCATTCTGAAAAGCAGTGGTCCTCACACACTACATTCCCATTTCTTGTGTAAAAGTCTCCCCTTCTCTCTTTGCTCGAAGCTGGAGTTCTTAACCTTTTTCCACACTGGAAATGTCTTTGGCAGTCTGGCAGATGACGTTTTTGAATGCCTACAAATATATACATAGAACTATGGAAACCAATTACACTGAAATACAGTTGCTACAATATATTTTTTAAAGTTGTGACATAGTAACGCATGGCTTCTTTCTTTTATTTTTGTGTGTCCTTTAGTAATACACTAAATTAAAAAACCTTGAAGTGGAAAAAATCCTGTGTTTTTTTTCCTAAAATTTTATTTGTTGATTTTTAAAAAATTTTTATGTATTGATCTTAGAGAGAGTGGGCAAGGGAGAGGCAGAGAGGGAGAGGGAGATTAAGAAATATCCATTTATTGTTCCACTTATTTATGCATTTGCTGGTTGATTCTTGTATGTGCCCTGACCAGGCATCAAACCTGCAACCTTGGAGTATCAGGGTGATGCTTTAACCAACTGAGCTACCCAGCCAAGGCAAGGATATCCTGTGTTTTCAAGTAGTGATGACTATAAACAATATTTTGTAACATATGCATCAAACTGCAATGTGATATTAAAATAGGTCAGATTTTTATAGGTGGCGTAGTCACAGGTACTGCTAACACTACTGACGTGTGATGCCTACGGTCCTAATTGAAGGAAAAGTTAAGTGTCAGAAGTGAGCAAAAAATTAAAATTCATGGATCCCTAAATTCTATCCATAGATCCATTGGAGAGGATCTGTGGGCCCCAGAATTAAGCCTTTGTTTTAAAGTCTTTATAGTCCCTGTTCACCTTGTTATTTTCCATTCATGTTTCAATTTTATGATTCCTCAAGTAACCATTAGTGCCAGCTGTGTATAAGGGTAAGTAACCTTTTGGAATGTGGTTTTTTTCTCTCGTGGCCCAGGGTCACTATCCTCGCCCAAGTCACCATGTTTCCCCAGATCCTAAGGTTCCTTTCCGCCTCCATATTACTCCACCTCCCTGCAGCCTCAGATGGCAGGTCATTGGCTCTCTGGAACTTTCTCCTTCCTAGGCTTCTGCAGTGTCTTTCTCTATGGCTGTGCTTTCAGTTGCAAGTCCCAATCAAAGAGCTTCAACCAGCGATTTTCAACAGCTTTCATCTCACGGCGCACCTAACTAATTACTAAAATTCTGTAGCACACCAAAGAATATATTATATTCTTTGCTGATCTGACAAAAAATAGGTATAATTTTGATTCATTCATACTGAATGGTTATTGTTGTGTTTCTTTCAATTAGCAATAATTATTCCTCTCATAAACCTCATTGGCTACGACACTGCCACTGCGCCAAGTTTTGTCATTTTTTCACTTGATCTAAAGGAAAAAAGGCTAGTGCCCCTGACTAAATGATCAGGTATTGCATATTTTATAAATTCTTGCAGCACACCAGTGTACTGCAGCATACCAGCTGAAAACCACTGGTTTAAACCATAAGGAAAAATATATCCCGCATTTTAAGAGGTCCAGATATGGAGTAGCTCCAGGGCGGATTAATTTGGTGTCTCAGCAGTGTCATCAGGGACCCAGGAGACCTGTCTCTTTCTGCTCTACCACCCCTACCATGATGGCTCACCCCCAAGACGCTCTCTGCACAGTTAAAAGGTGACAGTGGTAGCAGTTCTGGGTGCCGTATCCAAAAGTGGCAACATGCAACAAGAAGAGAGTGTGTCTCTTCCTATATGTCTCTTTTAACCATCAAGGAGACCTTCTCCAGAAGCCCCTAGAACTCATTCCTCACATTTCACTGACCTGAATTGCATCCTACGTTCCCTCTTAAATCAGCCCCCGACAAGGAAACTGTGATAGCCATAATCAGCTCGGATTAATTAGGATTTACTGCTGCAAGAAGGGTGAAATGCGGAACCAAATCCAGGCTCTGCCGGAAAAGAAGAGGGTTAGCAGTCACCCCTCACTGATATGTGTTAGTGTTTCTTCTGGTTTTCTCCCCCTGCTTGCATCTATATTTTTCTTTGCAATACAGTCTTCCTTTCGGCCCCTTAAGTATTGTATTCTATTAGGTTCTATTCGGCCCTCTTCCAAAATAGGACCGTCCCACAGCATTCATTCCCCCTGGGTGACCTTATTCCTGCCCATGGCTTTAACTGCCCCTTGGGTACAGCTGGTTCTCTGCCTAGACCTCATTCCTTAGCTCTGGCCCTGTGTATCGGTTGCCTCCTGGCGCCTCACGCCCTTCTGGACAGCCCTCAGGCTTCTCACGTTCAGCCTGTGCATACATGCTCCTGCTCAGTTCCCTGTGCCTCAGTAAGTGGCCCTACCTTCGCCCAACATCGCAAGAGTGAAACCTGTGGGCTCTGACTCCGCCCTCTCCCTGACCCCCCTTACATGCTCAGTCACCTGGAACTCCTGTAGATTCTCTCCACTCAGTGTCTCTAGGATCTGTCCCCTCCTCTCCATCCTTGCACAGGGCGCTCTTCATTTCAGACCTGGCTGGTAACCCGGCCTCCTGCTCCACTCAAGCCATGCCTATCTCCCATGATCCCAGAGGGAGCTTTCTAAAAATGCAAATCTTGCCCTGGCTAGTGTGGTTCAGTGGACTGAGTGCCAGTCTGTGAACCAAAGGGTCGCCGGTTCGATTCCCAGTCAGGGCACATGCCTGGGTTGCGGGTCAGGTCCCCAGCGGGTGGTGCGCGAGAGACAATCAGACATTGATGTTACTCTCCTTTCTTTCTCCTTCCCTTCCCTTCTCTCTAAAAACAAAAATAAATAAAATCTTTTTTTAAAAAATGGAAATCTGATTCTGTGCCTGCCCTGTTCAGGATTCTTCAGCAGCTTCCTATTCTGCAAGGCCAGGTCTGGTCCTTGCTGACTCCTCCAGTTCACCCCAAACTCAACACACCTTCTTCTGTATCCAGCCGTATACATGCTGCTTCTTCCATACCATCAGCTCCTTTCACACACACACACACCCCTTTTATTTCTCCCACGTACACTAAAAAATACTTCTATTTTTGTTCTGTCAGAAGGGATAAGATCATGCATATTGTTCTGTAACTTATTTTTCTCACCGACCATGTGTTGGCCACCTTTCCATGCCGATGAGAGCTCCACCTTATATTCCTTTCAAATGGCTCCTTTGTATTCCTTAATAGGATATAAGGGTTATTTAACCACACCCCCACCCCTATTGATGGACACGTGGACAGCAAGCTTGTTTTTCACCATCATAAATACTGCCGCAGCACACATCCCTGTACATACATCTTTGTGCGCATGTCCTAGCACTGATGTCATCAAGGACCCAGGTGATTCCTAGAGTAGAATTGCTGGGCCAAAGATTATACACATTGTACATATCAAGAGAGCTGCCAATTTATCCTCTGGAATATATCCATTTATATGACCACCAACAATGTATAAAAAATAGGATATAAAAGCACCCATTTCTCAGCATCCTCATCAACACTAGATACTATCGATCTTTAAATTTTGCTTATCTAATTTTTTGCCTTAAATTTGTATTTTCCTGATTACTTGTAAGACTGAGCGTCTTTATATATATATATTTTTTTACTTCTCATAAACCGTTTATTCCCTTTACGCATCTTTTTCTGAGTGTTGGCTTTTCTTCTTGTTGCTTCGCACCCTTGTCCATTTTTCCCACCTGGTCAATTCCTACCGGACGGGCCAGGTACCACCTCCTCCCAAAAAGTCTTCCCCAGTTCTCCGGCCTCTCCTGGCTCCCACCCTCAAGTTAAGCTCTCTACTCTGCACTCCGTGCTAACCTTGCTGTGAGTCTTCACAAGGCCAAGGACACTTGGGTCTGTCACCTCCCCTTCCCCAGCCTCTATATTGCACACTGCATAGGAAAAAGGTGCAGAAAGAAAGAATGAAAGAACGAGCAAATGACCACAGACAGGGTTACTCTTAGGTCTGTTTCCTGTCTCCTACTCCTCAAGAAAACAACAGTGAATGAAATACCCTGTTTTGTTCTATTTCATAACCAAAGTGTGAATTTAGCAAAACTACCTTCAAGAAAAGAGCTTCAGCTCTTCACCTTCATTGTCTGAATTTTTCCTGGGCTTCCTTTTGAAAATTAAACTCCCTGGAGCCCTAGGATCCCAGTCTCAAGATCTAAAGCTGTTCTAACTAGCCTTCTTCCTCCCAGTCCCTGAGACACACCCTCATTTCCTACCTCACACCTCTCCCTCATTTCCTTCCCAACATACCCATGCTCCTGACACACCGCAGGCCAGGTGTCCAGAAAAGGCCAAGACATGAAGGTGCAGGCAAACTAACGTTTTTTCAACCTGGAATGTCAAATAAAGGTTTAAGGCATTTAACCAACTCATTCATTTACAAATGCTGCGCTTATGTTAGAAGCAGACCAAGGCCTCAGACAAAAGAATGCCACATCTCAGTACGTTATCATAGCCTGGATCAGAGAATATGGAGCCAAGCAAATTAAACTCAACACTCAATAATCAAGTCATGGGTAATGACCTTGAGACCCTGGATCTGAAACACATTAGAAAGATCATGAACCTGGGCCTTTTGCTCAACCTCAATAAAGTTAGATTTTTAAAACCTCATCTGCAGGGTCACGACAAATAAGTAGGTTTTAATAGTTAAAAATGTACTTAAAGCAACCACTCACTTTGCTTTTGGCCCTGCATGAGAGAGAGCCCTCATCTGTAACAGCAACCAAATTATATTTCAGTTCCTACGGCATCTAGTGATAATCACAACTAAGTTCAGCTGTATTGAGTGTTGCTTAAGAGTCTGGCACAGTGCTAAGGGCTCATCTCCTGTTATTCACAGATAGGAACTGGTCATTTCTCAGCAGAAATGGAAAAATATGGGCAGAGTCTGTTAATAACCGGGAGCATTCAGATTCAGCGCTCCGCATGTACAGAAGCGTGTTTCCAAGCCATGACTACGGGTCCTCAGCTCGTCAGAGACGGCTTCTTCGAGGAAACTTACTCTGCAACTTCTCCAGCTTGGGTAAATTCACACGTCCTAACCTGTTCCCCTATAAACTGGGATTTGAAGGACGTTTCCCACTTCTGGGAAACTAGGAGGAGGAGCAAAGCATTGTTACTAATCTTAAGAAAAGGTTGACATTAAACTCCCGTGTTTCACAAGTGTTCACGAACTGCTTACAGCTTATTATTTTCCAGGAAGCAAACAGCCGGTCCAGACTCACCAGGAGGGAGACCTGGCAAGTTCACTCTCATCTCTGAAGCCTTCCTCTTCACCTGCGCGGACTCACAGAGGAGCCTGGCACAGCCTCTGAAGACAGCCAGTCCTGGAGGAGCAACTCTGGCGGGGGAGGGGAGCCGTGAGGCTAACGGTGGAGCGTGCACCCCACCCTCAGACTTCAAAGGGTGCAGCCAAACCCTCCCTGAAAGGGCGAAACAGCCGGTCCTGCAGGCGGCTGCTGGAGATCTTGCGACAGCCGGGCCTTGCCTGGAGGAAACGAGCGGGCAGCCTGGGTAGCGCGAGGGCAGGCAAACTGAGCTGGGGAGGGGGCAGGCGTGGTGCAGCCAGAACCTTCTGAAGAGGCCCAGAGGATTCTGCGGCGGCCGGCGCTGGAAGGCGGCCGAGTTCACTTAAAAAGAGAGAGGGAGAAAAGAAAACAAAAAACGTCTGAGCGTGACCCTTGGCAGTGGTGGCTTCGCCAGCGCCTCTACAGCAGCCCTGGGGCAAAGCCAGCCAGAGGGGACAGACTGAGCCCAGCTGAGCGGAATAGGGCCAGAGGCCAGCCCACAGTTGGCGCGGGGGCTTGGAACAGTCCAGGGGTGGGACAGAGGACACCTCAATAATTGGTCTGGAGACAATTGGCCGTCCATATAGAAAAGATGAAGTAGATCCCTGTCTTACAGAAGGCCTCCAAGTAAGTTCAGACGAGCTAAAGATCTACAGGGACCAAGCAAAACCACGACGGGGCTTTTGGAGGAAAGCATAGAAGACTCGACTTTATGATGCCGGGAGAGGGGGAGGTTTCTTTAATAAGGGCAAAACAGAAGGAAAAGATGGATCACTTTGTCTGCATAAACAGAAATATGGGCAAAGGATATGAACAGGCAGTTCCAAAAGGTCACTAACAAAAGAAAATCGAATCAACTTCACCTGTGCTCATAACTGGAAATTACAACCAAAAGACCTCATTGAGCAGCCGTGGCATTGACAAAAATTAAAATCTGATAACCCAAGGGTGGATGCGGGTGTAGGAAAATGAAAACCATCTAGGGGAAGATACTGTCCTTCACGTTCACAAGCGAACAAGTCTTGTCCTTGCAGGTAGCAAGGAATAAGTGGAAACAATCACATTGCCCCTGTATAGAAATAGAATAAATTGGTTTTATTTATCTGATGAAATACTATAAAGCAACTAAAAGGAGTGAAATAAGTGTACATATATCAACATTGCTAAATCACAAAAATCTAATGTAGGGTGAAAAATGCAGGTTACAAAAGGATGTTACACTCTGATCCTGTTGATATATAATTTCAAAACAAACTATATAGTAAAATACAAAGTCATACTTGTATGTTTAAAACTTTCCGTAATTTAAATTAAAATAGAAACCAAAATGAGATACCACTTCACACTCATTAGGATGGCTATTATGTAAAAAAAGAAAGAAAAGAAGAAGCAAGCGTTGGCAAGGATGTGGAGAAATTGGAACCCTTATGCACTGTTGGTGGGGACGTAAAATGGTGTGGCACTGTGGAAAATGGCATGGCAACCCCTCAAACACTTAAACATGAAATTGCCGCATGATCCAGGAATTTTACTTCTGGGTATAGGCCTAGAAGAATTGAAAGTAGGGTCTCAGATATTTGTACACCCACGTTCAGAGCATAATTATTCACAATAGCTAATATGTGGAAGCATCCCCAGTGTTTATCGACAGATGAATAGATAAACGCACAATGTTATATATATAACACACACACATACACAATGGAACGCTATACAGGCTTAAAGAGGAGTGAAAATTTGTCGCTAGCTACAACATGGAATAACCGTGAAGACATTACGGTAAGTGAAATAAGTCAGACACAAAAGGACAAATACTGTGGATCTCACTTATATGAGGTACTTAGAGTAGTCAGAATCATAGGGACAAAAAGTAGAATGGTGATGGGGAGTTGTTTGCTACAGAGCTTCAGTTTGGAAAGATGACAAAGTTCTAGACATGAATGGTAGTATCAGTTGCAGAATAATGCAAATGTACTTTTTGCTATAGAACGATACATTTAAAAATGATTAAAATGATAAATTTTTATGTTAGGTATATTTAACTTAAAAATAAAAAAGAATTTAAAAAGAAAATTGGTTTGAATCCAGCCCCTCCATCTAGCAGAGCCACTCACCTGCCTACACAGCGCAGCTGACTCCACACATCTGGGCCGCCGTCCCAGCTACTCCGCTCGCCTCCCCTTCTCCGGAGTCGCAACCCTGCAGCCCCAGCAAGTCTCACCGCGCAGGCGCCGAGCTAGGTGGTTGAGCAGGAGGGGGCGTGGCCTCACTCTGCGCCTGTGCCGAATTCCAGCTGCAAGTGTTTTGGGGGAAATGATGCCCAACCTGGGCATCCCGGCCCGCCGGCCGCGGGGAGACCTGCACTGCACACGCGCAGACCGAGCGCCCACGTCAAAAGACGAAGAGAGAGCGCGCTCTCCACGTCCTGCGCGTCCGGCTGCCAGGCTTTCGTCTGTGTCGTGACTCCCGGCGGGCCGGGCTGGAACGCCCGTGTCTGAAGAGCGATGCCCCGGGAGATCATCACCCTGCAGCTGGGCCAGTGCGGCAACCAGAGTGAGCGAGCTTGCGCCGGGGCCCTCCAGCCTCCGGTTCTGCCCTTTCGGGTCCCACCCAAGTGCTTGGCATCCTCCAGTTCCCCTTTCCCTCCCATGACCCCCTGCCCTACTGCGCATGATGTACTAGCCCCAAACCCAGAGCTGCGCCTCCAGCCCAGGGCTGTCACGGCTCCCAAAGCAGGCGTCTTGAATCCCGCCTCCGAGTGTGACAGCCTGTGAGCCTAACCCTGGGCTTCTGGGGCCTTATGACTCTAGCAGACCCAGGCATCTTTCCCCATCCCCCAGTTGGGTTCGAGTTCTGGAAACAGCTGTGCGCCGAGCATGGTATCAGCCCCGAGGGCATCGTGGAGGAATTCGCCACCGAGGGCACTGACCGCAAGGACGTCTTTTTCTATCAGGTGCTCGCAGCGACTTGGCCAGGGGGCTTGGCTAGAGGAGCCAGGGTGGCTGGCTTGAGGAGGGAGGGCAGGCAGGAGCCAGAGTTGGGAGGATGGGGAACTTGGCCTTAGCTGAGTGGGCCCCCTCCTGGACTCCCGTTGACAGGCAGACGATGAGCACTACATCCCCAGGGCTGTGCTGCTGGACCTGGAGCCCCGGGTGATCCACTCCATCCTCAACTCCCCTTATGCCAAACTCTACAACCCAGAGAACATCTACCTGTCAGAGCACGGAGGAGGGGCTGGCAACAACTGGGCCAGTGGATTCTCCCAGGTATTCAGGTGGCCATCTCAGAAACCCTTGATGTTCTCTCCCTTAGGTAAGGCAGGCTCAAGCAGCCTGGGAATCTAACTAGACCCGATTAATAATAAGTGGGAGATAAAGGGATACCTTAAGAAGAGGGACAGCCAGGGAGGGGTTTATGCAAACTGTGCAGATCATTTGCAAAGTAGCTTTTCTGGGTCGAAGGCCACAGCTGAGGCCGTCCTTGAGGATGGCCGCAGTGTCCCTGGGTAGAGTTATTGGTGTGAAAAGAGATGCTCTCCAGAACCTTCACCCTGATCCTCCCTCCCTGTGCAGGGTGAAAAAATCCATGAAGATATTTTTGACATCATAGACCG
>PVJD01014073.1:0-30817 GCA_004026545.1 Mormoops blainvillei | reverse complement strand
AATGCTGAAGGAAATTCTGGCTGAAGGGAGAGTATATCAGAGGAAAACTCAGTATTCATTAAGGAAGGAAAACCATTTGAAATAGCAGACATCTTCATAAATATGAAAGACTACCTTTTTCTGTTTAAGAATGTGTATTGTACCCTGACTGGTGGGGCTCGGCTGGGCATCCAGTGAAGTGAAAGGTCGCCAATTCGATATTCGGTCGGGGCACGTGCCTGGGTTGCAGGTTCCGTTCTCCCGTGGGGGCGCATGTGAGAGGCAACGGCTTGATGTTTCTCTCCCTCTCTTTCTCCCTCCCTTCCACTCTCCCTACAAAGAAAGAAAATCTTTTGAAAAATGGGCAGGTTCTCTTACACCAACCACAGAAGAGGCATGCTGGAAGAGGCAACGTTGCTCTTCCTCTCTGCCATCTGCTCTACAGCCGCAAAGCAGCGACCACACATGAGTGCGTCTCCATCCTAGTTCGCCAGCCTGATGCCCAGATCGGCATTGCCTGCTGGGAGCTCTACTGCCTGGAACATGGCGTCCAACCCGATGGCCAGATGCCAAGTGACAAGGCCATTGGAGGGGGAGATAACGCCTTCAGTGAGACTGGCGCTGGCAAGCCTGCGCCTAGGGCAGTGTTTGTAGACCCGGAATCCACAACCATTGATGAACTTCGCCCCAGTACCTACCACCAGCTGAGCACAGGCAAGGACGATGCTGCCAATAGCTATGCCCGTGGACACTACACTGTCTGCAAGGAGATCATTGACCTCACCCGGGACCGAATTCGGAAACTGGCTGACCAGTGCACAGGTCTTCAGGGCTTGGCTTTGCACAGTTTGGTGGAGTAACTGGTTCTGAGTTTACCTAGCTGCCGATGGAGCATCTCTCTGTCGACCATGGCAAGAAGGCCAAGCTGGAGTTCTGCATTTACCCAGCCCCCCAGGTTTCCACAGCTGGAGTGGAGCCCAACAACTCCACCCTTGCCACCCACACCGCTCTGCAGCACTCCGGTTGTGCCTTTGCGGTTGTCAGCGAGGCCATCTATGACATCTGTCGTAAAAACCTCCATATCAAGCGCCCAACCTGCGCTAACCTGAACAGGTTGATAGGTCTGATTGTGTCCTCAATCACTGCTCTCCTCAGGTTTGAGGAAGCCCTGAATGTCAATCTGACCGAATTCCAGACCAACCTGGGGCCCTATCCCCATCCACTTGCCCCTGACCACATACACCCTTGTCATCCCTGCTGAGAAAGCCTACCATCCGGTTTGTGGATTGGTGGCCACTGGCTTCAGAGTGGGCATCACTGACCTACCTCCCACTGCAGGTCCCAGCAGAGACCTGGCCAAAGCACAGTGAGCTGCGTGCATGCTGAGCGACACCACAGCGACTGCGGGGCCTGGGCTCGCCTGGACCACAGTGTGACCTGCTGTATGCCAAGTGTGCCTTTGTCCACTGGCATGTGGGTGAGGGCACAGAGGAAGGAGAGTTTCCTGAGGCCCGTGAGGACATGGCTGCCCTAGAGAGGGATTATGAGGAGGTTGGTGTGGATTCTGTTGAAGGAGAGAGTGAGGAAGAAGAAGAAGAATACTAAAGTTAGAATGTCACACGGTGCTGCTTTCACAGGGAAGCTTATTCTGTTTTAAACATTGAAACGTTGTGTTCTGGTCAGTTAATTTGTATGTAGCAGTATATACAATTACTGGCCTATGCTTTAAAACATGACACTTTGTTACAGACCCAACCAGTCCATTTCTCTGAAGGATTTGAATAAAGTATTCCCTATCTTAAATTTAAAAACAAAACAAAACAAAATTTATATTGCTCTTTTAAATAGTAAAAAAAATGTGTTGTGACCCTGGCCAGAGAGCTCAGTTGGTTAGAGCATCAGCACAATACCCATGCACCAAGGTTACGGGTTTGATCCCCGGTCAGGGCACATGCAAGAATAAACCAATAAGTGCATCAATAAATGAAAAAACAAATCAAATCTTTCTCTCTCTCAAATCAATAAATTTTAAAAAATAATTGTATTGGGAATTTTAGCATATGGAGATGTGATTTGAATGACAACCATAGTATAATATATATGGGGAAGAAGGTGGGAGATAAACCTGCACAGGTGCAAGCTTTCTGTATTTTACGCAATGTCACACAATATTAACTTTTTTAAAAAAAGATTTGTTTATTTATTTGTAGGCAGAGGGGAAGGGAGGGAGAAAGAGCAGGGGAGAAACATCAATGTGTGGTTGCCTCTCATATGCTCCCTACTGAAGACTTGGCCCGCAACCCAGGCATGTGCCCTAGACTGGGAATCGAACCAGTGACCCTTTGGTGCACAGGCTGACACTCAATCCACAAAGCCACACCAGCCAGGGTACAATATTAACTCTTAGAGGGCTGTGAAAAGTTAATTCCTAGAGCAGACACTTAAAAAAAGTATTCAATGAGGTAGAGCTAAAAAGTCAAGCTCTTTTTAAAGAGCTTGAAGTAGAATTCTAAAATTTTTTCAGTTAATTCAAAGGAAGATGGGAAAGGAAGAATAAAGGAACAAAAAGACATGAAAATACACCAAAAAATTTAGGATTCAGCTAGCACAGGGCTAATGGAAATTTATAGCTTTAAAATGCTAACATTAGAGAAAAAAAGGGGGGGGTCTAAAATCAGTGGTGTGTCTACTGCAAGAAGCTGAAAAAACCAAAGTAAACCCAAAACAAAGTAGAATGAAAATAAGAGCAGAAATCTCAAGTGGAATTTATCCCAAAAATGCAAGGAAGTCTCAACACTAGAAAAGCAATCAATGAGATTTGACACATTAACAGAATAAAGGGGAAAACTATATGATCATTGCATTATATGAAGAAAAATCTTTTGATAAAATTCAGTACTCTTGTTTTATTTTTTTAAAAACCTCAGAAAACTAGAAACAAAAATAAAAGGAAATTTTTCCTTTTAAAGGGTATCAATGAGAGAAACCTATAGTTAACATATTTAATGTTGAAAACTAAAGACTTTCCCATAAGATCATGAACAAAAGGAGGATATCTGCTTCCACCTCTTCTATTTAATATTATCCTGAGATCCTAGCTGTTGCAGTGAGTCAAGGGGGAAAAAAAGATAAATATCAAAAAGGAAGAAGCAACCCCCTATTTAAGATGATGTGAATATTTACCTAGAAAATCCTAAAGGAACCTACTACTACAACTAATGAGTGAATTTAGCGAGGTTGTAGAAACGAATTTGCAAAAATTACTCATATTTTTATATACTATAGCAAATGATTAGAACATGTTTGCAACAGCATCAAAAAACAAAATACTTGCACAAGATATGCAAGGTCTCTGCATGAAAACTTCCTAAGAAGACTGAAATAAAAGGTGGGATATAACTGTAACTCATTCACAAATTAAGATGTCAGTTCTTCCCAAAATAGATTTGACAAAATCCTATTCAAGATCCCACAAGGTGCCATGGCCGGCGTGGCTCGGTTGGAGCCATTCCATAGACTGAAAGGTCTTGAGGAGTTTGATTCCCAGTCAGGGCACATACTCAGGTTGTAGGTTCGATCCCCAGTCACAACACCTATGAGAAGGCAACCCATCGATACTTCTCTCTCACATCCATGCCTCTCCCTCTCCCTTCCTTCCTCTCTCTCTAAAAGGGCCAGGTAGCTTGGTTGGGGCATTGTCCCGTTGTGCCAAGGTTGCAGTCCAGTTTTCAGTCAGGGCACATACAGGAATCAACCAATGAGTGCGTGAGTAGGTGGAACAACAAAATCTATGTCTTTCTGTCTGTCTCTCCCTCCCTCCCTCTCTTGTCCCTCTCTCTTCCTCTCTCTAAAATCGACAAATAAAAACAATTTTTTAAAGATTCCACAAGGTTTATTTCTGATGAAATTAAGCTGATTCTACCATTTTTATGCAAATTCGAAGGTCTTGTAATAGCCAATGAAAATCGTAATAAGGAGCAAAACTGGAGAACTCCACAACTTCAAGACCTCTAAAGCTACAGGTGATCTAAATTCTGTGGTATCGGCAAAAAGATTAATGAATAATGGTCAAGGCACAGATTCCTGAAACAAATTCACTCTCATTCCTCTCTTCGGCAAAAGGCACTGGAATAGCTTGATGTCCTCATGGACAAAATGAGCCTTGACTCTTATCTCACGCTATGCAGAAACATTAAGCGGATCATAGACACAAATATAAAAGCTAAAATTATACAATGTCTAGGGGGGGAAAAAAAGACCTATGTAACCTAGAGGGAAATAATGATTTCTTAGTATACAAAGAACATGAAACATATGAGATTAATATTGAGCTTCACCAAAATTAAAAACATCCATCAGAAAACATCTTTAAGAAAACAAACATGCCAGCCAGAAATGGGCAGAAAATATTTGCAAAATAGGTGTCTGAGAAAGGACTGGTTTAGTTATATAAAGGATCCCCATAACTCAATAATACAAAAGAAAACAATTTTTCTAATGAGTAAAATATGTCAATAGGTCCTATGCAAAGGCAGATACACAAATGGCCAACAAGCACATTAGTTATCAGGGAAATGTAAATTAAAACAATGAGATACCACTACAAATACATCAGTATGATTAAAATTAAAACGACTTACACTGCCAAACATTCACAAGATGTGGAGCATCGGGAACTATTGTACATTGTTGGTTGGTACAGCTACTTCGGAAAAATATTAGGCGGTTTCTTATAAAATTAAATACACACCTACCCTATGACTCAGCTATTCCACTCCTAGGTACTTACCCAAGAGACACGAAAACGTCCACAAATACTTATACGAGAATGTTCTTAGCAGTTTTATTTATGAGAGCCAAAAATTTCTGAGAACTCTGGTGTCTATCAATAGGAAAATAAATAAAACTATAGTACATTCAAACAGTAAAAATAAAAAAAGGGAAAAAGCATCAAATTATTGTAAGACATAATATGGATAGATATTAAAAATAATGTTTTACACAAACATGTTCACAACTGTATGATTACATTTATATGAAGATCTAGAACAGCAAAACTAAGTTCTGTAAAGGCAAAAACAATCAGTGGTAGAAAAAAAGAATAGGTTGATAGGATGGATTGGTCGATGTTTAATTTGCAAAGGTGTATACATTTGTCAGAATTCCTCTAATGGTTCACTTAAGATTTTTGCATTTAACCGTATGTAAATTTTACCCCCAAAGAAAAAAAAATCTGTAAAAAATATCGAACTCTAATGATATGTAGGAAGAAGTATTGGGGGAGAGTGGGAGTGGATTGATGTCTTCAACTTCGTTTGAATGTATTTAAACCAGATGGGATGATGGATGGAAAGAGGGATGGATGGATATGTAATAAAGCACATACAGTAAAATTTAGAATCGAGGTGGTAAGTATATGGGTGTTCAGTGTAAATTTCTTACAACTTTGTTTGAAATTTTTCATAATAAAATGGTGGGGAGCAGTAGTTACAGGACTTATCCAGGGTATACACACATGTCCCCATAGCCGCTACCCCACTAAAGCTGTTGCCCCAATAGGCTACATAAAAGAGGGGGGTTGTGGAACTCAGAGTAATACTCGCAGCACCAGGGCTTACAATGGCAGAATACTGGAATCCAGAACTATGTTGTGGGTATTTTTTTAATTCCCTGCTCCTGGGGAGTGGAGGTGGGCGGGTGGGCTTTGAGTATGGAACCATTCTCTTGGGAGGCAGGGAAATTTTGATTAGTTTGAAGATGCCCACGTATCCATTCCTTTATGTATCTATGTTCACTCCCACATTCCGAGGGCTGGTGTTTGCGGGGGGGCGGGGTGGGGGGTAGTGTGTGGTTGGGTAGACAGGTGCGGGCGAGTTGTGTCTGAAAGGGACGGAGCGCCCTCTTCTGGCCCGAGAGGACGCCACATAGCCTGGTAAGCACTTGATCCGCCTCTTCAGCACCCACTCCCCGGATCTGTGCGCAAGGGTGGGGAGCCGCAGCCCCCTGAGGGCCCGCCGAAAGCCGGGCATCTGCGGGCGGAGACTAGCGCTGGGGCGGCCCCGCGCAGCCGGGAGGCGGGAGGTAGGAGACGGGGTGGAGTCTCTGGCGCCGGCGGCCGCGCAGCTCCACCTGTTGCAGCTTCGGACCGCAAGAGCAGAGCAAGGCAGAGCTCGGCGTGCACCTCTGCTCCCCCGCGCCGCTCTGCAGGGCCTGGCTGCGACGGGGAGGAGACCTAGGGACAGTCCCGCCGAAGCGGAGCAGAGGCGCTCTCCTCGGCAGGTGAGACTAGAGCGGGGTCGCGGCTCCAGCGCCCTCTGAAAGGCAGGGTCTCCGAGAGAGGCCCCTAGCGGTTTGCTGGGCATTGGGGCGGGGCGGGGCGGGGGTGGGGGTCTTGCCTCTGGTCTGCATGGGGTGAGGGGCAGCACTCCGCGCGAAGCCGTCTAGGCGCAAAATATCTGGAGTGCACAGAGGCCGTCCAGCCCGGGTAGAGGAGATGGCACTCTCTGGGGTCACGGTCTCCTGGCCGTAGGGTCCCTCTGGCCCCGGTCCTTGGCAACCTCTCGGGATCTGGTGCTGTCTGGCGGCGCGCTCTTGTCTCCCGCGGAGCCGACACGTGCCGGCCGAAGACGCTCCCGCGCAGGACTCAGAAGCCAAGGGCGTTCTGGTCCAGGGCCAGGCGAGGGAGGTTGCCCGGGGAGACTCCCCTAACTTCCTTCGCTCTCTCGTTCCGACCTCCCTTTCTGGTCTCCTCCTTCAGCCCCTCGGTCGGTGAACGCCACTCTGCACATTCCCTCCGTCGGTGTGCCCGCCGCGGACCTGTTCCAGCCTGGAAGACCCGGCAAGCCGCGCCAGTGATCTGAGGGTCCTGAGCGTCCGAGCGACGCCGAGACTGGGACGCAGCACCGCCGATCCATCTGCAAAGCCAGCCGACTGAGACCCTGCGTCCTAGCCGTCGGCTCGAGAGGCGATGGTCAGAGAGATGGAGGCCGCGGGGCGCCCCTTACCCCCCAGCTTCCGAAGCCCCCCGACCTTCGTTCGGGGGGATAGTCACCTCCGCCGGAGTGGGCCCTGAAGACGCGCCACTCCCCCTGCCCAAGCTGAGTCGCACCGGGCGCCCGGGCGGAAACACCCGCACCCTAGCGCCAAGCAGAAGCGGGCTTGGCACCTTGTCACTCGGACCTTCAGCATTTAGGAGAACTCAACAGCGGCGAAAAACCGGATTTGAAACCAGGAGACAGGGCGGACGTGGGGAGTTGGCTCCACTGGAGCAGTCGCGGCGGCGGGGAAAGCGCCCAGCGGACATGGACTCGCTGGCCGTCGCGCGGCCGGGGACCGGCTGAGCCCCGACCTCCGGGCGGCCTGGGCGAGGGTCTGCCACGGTCACCACCGTCCGGCGCGGGGATCCCCGGGACCCGGCCATGGCCTGCCGCGGTTGCGGCTGCAGCTGCGGCCCGGGCCACCTGAACGAAGACAACGCGCGCTTCCTGCTGCTCGCCGCTCTCATCGTGCTCTACCTGCTGGGCGGCGCCGCCGTCTTTTCAGCGCTGGAGCTGGCGCACGAGCGCCAGGCCAAGCAGCGCTGGGAGGAGCGCTTGGCCAACTTCAGCCGCCGCCACAATGTGAGTCGCGAGGAGCTGCGCGGCTTCCTCCGCCACTACGAGGAGGCCACTGAGGCCGGCATCCGCGTGGACAACACCCGTCCGCGCTGGGACTTCACCGGCGCCTTCTACTTCGTCGGCACGGTGGTGTCCACCATAGGTACGTGAGCCGCACCGGGGAATGGGTCGGAAGGGCTCGCTGGCATTTTCCTGGAGGGGCGCGTCCCAGGGGAGGACAGCGCTGCTCAACCTTGCGTCCGCTCACTGCTCAGCCAGCTGCACAGGTGTGAGCAGTTGCCAGGCCCACAGGTGGTATTGCTTTTGGGCTTCTCCAAATGTGATTCATTAGCATCACCTGAGAGCTTGTTATAACTGCAACGTTTCAGCCCCTCCTCCGACCTCCTGAATCAGAATCTCTGGTTAACAAAGTCCCCAGCAGACTCGTGTGATTATTAAATTGGAGACACTGCTGTGGGAGATTTTCAGTCTAGTTAAGGAGACATTGCTTGAGTTCCTGGAACTTTGGGAGAAAACTGACAAATTGAGACAGGAACCTATAAACGTTTATTGAGTTAGTACCACGCACAAGGCACTGGGCAGAGGGGTCGGGACACACATTTAAAAAGAGTCTGCCCTTGACTTCAAGCTTGCAGAGAAAATCAGAATACCAGATTGAAAGTTAGTCAAAGTGCTATTAGGAATGCAAAGTGTTTCCCACCTGGAAGAATGGGGGAGAAATGACCTTGGGGCGGAATCCCATGCTGTTAGGTATGGTTTGGGTTTTGCATTCTGGAAGAGGAAAGAATTGCATTCAGGGACCCCATGAACTTGGTCTGTAGAGTAGGCTCTGAAGAAGGCCTCCTGGCTAATGGGGTGGAGGGGGGCCTTCAGGACCAGTTGAAGGGTCTAGAATGCATCTAGAGGCAATTGGGAGCCACTGGAAGTTTTTGAGCAAGAGTGTGTCATGGCTACGGTCAGCTATGCCTTTATTCCCAGCAGAAGGAAAAAGTTGGTTGTCATTGCATCACACCCCTAAAGATGGTTCACCCTTAAAACATAGTCGAGTTATTGGGGGACTGGGGAAGATGCTGTGGAAATTTTGAAGGCAGACGAAAGCTGGCCCAGAGGAAGGGGCTTTGAAAGGTGTTGCTTAAAGGGAGTGGCTCCCAGCTGCCAGGGCCAATGTCGCAGGGTGCAGGTGCTCTGCAACGGCGGCCCCTGTGCTAGTGAGCTTGTCAGTGAGACAGGTGACAAGGCAAACGTCCTTGAAGCCCCCACGCATGGTAGCCTCAGGTAGACATTCTGCCAGGAGAGGGAGCACAGAGTATCACAGAGATCGGCCTCAGGTCTGATTAGTCGGGAAAGATTCCCCAAGGTTAGTCTAGAAGCACAAGGCTTCCGCTGGGGAGTAGGAGGCGAGACGGAGAGGACTGCCCGACTGGGGACACACGGGCTGTATCTGAAGTGCTTTTCCCTAAACCAGCGGCTCACAACCCCCCTCCCCTCCCAGGTGGCCCTGCCCATCAGCAGATCATTAAGACACCCCGATGACCCAGTGTCTGGCATGGAAACCTGCCAGCATTTTCCATGATGTCCTGAATGCAGGCCTGGAGGGGATACAGGAGTAATAACCTCCACGGTTCTCTCCTGGCAGAATTCCCTACGTCCTGCACTGTGTCACCTCTGTGTCTCAGAAGACAGTTTTAGAATTTCTGTGTAGCGAGGACTTGGGTGAGCAAACTGATTGGCAAGTGTTGCTGTGGAACTCCCCTGAATCAGCTGTGTTTACGTAGCAGTTAAGTGCTACAGAGCTTTCCTTTAGGTCGGATAGTTATGTGAGATGGTTTTTATGGGAGATTGGGAGTCTGAATCCTCCCCGCCCCACCACATGCCACCCCTTGGTACTCACCTTGGACATGGAGGTGGGAGGGAGCAGAGTGCGTCTGTGGACTGGTGAGCATCGGTGCCATGGGAACTGAGAATGTCTCGGATGGGTGGGTGCTTGAGGTTTGCAAATATAATAATGTAACCTGGCACAATAGAAGGAAACAGGACAGAGAGTCGGGAGCTGGCGCTGCTGGTCCTGCCCCTATAACTTGGTCAGGGGTCTTAACCATTCTGCGGCCCACCCTTCTCATCTGAGATGTCTACAAAGTGCTCGCCTGGGTATCTGGCACATTGCAGCTGTGCAGTACGTATTAGTCCTGCCCACCCCTTCCCCTAAGCCTGCCCCTTTTGCAGAGTTCTTGTGAGGGACAGTGAGGTCGTGTAATGAATGTTCTTTAAAAAGCACAAAGCACGATATAAGTATGGGCTTCTTTGTACATTTCTAACATTTCCTTTTAAACTGTTTCATTAATTGCTGTTGTAATAATGCACTTGCTGCCTTTTATTAGGGTACATATTAGGCACATACTGTGCTAGTTTTGCTGCATTACAATCACAATTTCAGTCAACACAACCCCACGAGGTAGGTATGATTATCTCCATTTTATAGCTGAGGAAACTAAAGTTTATGATCTTTGTAAAATGAAGTATAAAGAAGAAAGAAGTTGAGCCATCTGTAATGACGTCACTCCAGGTTAACCATTGTTAACACTTTGGTGCATTTCTTTCTGTTCTTTTTTTTTTTTTCCTATGCACCATTTTATAGTTTGTATTTTAATCATAACATTACACGATGGTGTTTTTCTTCTAAAAATTTGTTCCACTCTCCTTTATTCTGCAAAGACTTTGAGGTAACACCACAAGAAAACATACTATAAAATAATCATAATCCTAAATGTAAATAAAACTTCAGAATCGGGGGAAGAAAGAACAGAAATATGGGAAGATGCTGGAGAGGAACTTTGTCTTAGTTTAGGTTCGTTCAAAAAAGGGACTCTGAGCCAAGAATGTGAGTTCAAGCAATTTATTGGCAGGTGCCGGGGGTACAGGCAGGTGAAGAAGGAAGTCAGTCCGTCTCTGTGTGCTGTTAGGCAGACCACAGTGGCAGCTGGTACGGGCAGACCTCGAGGCGTTACAGGCTCTGTTCCAGAGCGCCGTAATAAAGAGGTTTGTAACTTTTTTTTTTTTTTTTTTTTTTTTTGCTGGTAGAGGGTTTTGCCTTCCATTTGTAAAAATGCAACACCTGTGAAGCACAATAAAGTGAAACAATAAAGTGAGGTATACCTGTACTTAATCCCAAGTGGAAGCCTGGAAATGGTGCAAAACTCCTGACCCAGAGTGATCCCAGGCAAGGGAGCTGGGGTGTTTATACACCCACACCGTCAGAAATTGGCTAAAAGCTGTGTGGAGGGCAGAGGAGCACAGCCTGTAATTCCCAGGTGCTTCCGGCCTGATTTTTCATGGGTAGCCCAAGGGTAGCCAAAGGGCAAAGGTACAGGCACTGGCCACTTCAAGCCAGGCCAGTGTGACGAGACGTGACAAAAGGGATTCCAAGCAGCGTGGGCCAGGGATCACGGTGACCATTCCAGCTGCAGATCTGGTTGCCATAGCAGAGCGATGGCCCACCCCGGAATCCTACTCAGAGCAAAGCTTCCCCCTTGGGACTTTATATAGAACACATGGCGTTGGACAGTGGGTGACGGTCACGAACGACATTTCCTTGGGAAACGCATCTGAGGATCTCATGTAACTGTTGTCTCACTGAGACCTTTGATTTAAAAGTCAGAGAAGAGTGGAACACAGTCCGGCAGTTTCTCAAAAGGTTAAACAGAAAATTACCATATGGCCCAGCAATTCCATCCCTAGGATATATATTCAAAAGAATTGAAAGCAGAGGCTCAAACCGGTATTTGTACAGCCGTGTTCAGTGCACCATTATTCACAGTAGCCAAAAGATGGAAACAACCCAAGTGTTTATCGACAGATCAATGGATTTAAAAAAAAAAAAAAAAAGGTACATACGTACAATGACATATTATCCAAACATAAAAAGGAATAAAATTTTGATGCATCCTGCAACATGGATGATAGATCTTGAAGACCTTATACTTAATGAAATAAGCCAGTCACAGAAGGACAAATAATACATAATTCCACTTATACGAAATACCTGAAATAAACAAATTCCATAGGGACAGAAAGTGGAACAGAGGTTACCGAGGGCTGGGGGAAAAAGAGGTTTGTTTCAAGGGCAGGGCATTTTTGTTGGGGACGATAAAATAAGTTTTGGGTATACATAGTGCCCACGATTCTACAACAATGTGAATATATTTAACAACGCCATTGAACTGTACACTTGTGAATGGTTAAAATGGTAAATATTCGGTATATATTACCACAATTTAAAAAGTTGGAGCATAATATTAGGACACACTCAGGGATGTTGATTTCAAAAGAGACCGGTGATCAGACTTGAGGCAAGAATAAATGTTCAGTTCTGCTCAGAGAAGGAGATTGACAGGGTAGCTGGTAAAGGATCCTTTTGTAAATATCCTTTCTCTCAAATAGGCTTTTGTTGGGAGTCTGTTTCTGTGTTTGCCCGTGTATTTATAACTCAGCTTCTGTCCAAAAAGGATTTGAGGTCTTGTGCATAAAACATGGTCAGGGTAGGCTTTAGGTTACCCCCAAATCTTAGTAGCTTAACATAAGAGTTTATTTCATACACACCAAGCCTGCCGTGGGCGTGGTGACTCCCCAGGGCAGCGGTCTCCTGGGTGGCCCCGAGTTCCAGGCTTCTGTTACCTGTGGCCCCTGTTTATCAGCTCACGCTCCCAGGAAGGGGGAGAAAGGGCTGAAGAGCAGAGCACCAGAAATTAATTGGTCCCCACCTGGAAGTGACACAAGTCACCTCCATCCACATTTCATTGGCTGAATCAAGTCACATGGCCACACCCAACTTCATGGACACAGGGCACAGCACTCCTACTGTGAGTCCAGAAGTAGAATTAGACTTGCTGTTGGTGAAGGGCGCAAACGCCCACCACACATGCCTAAGGACGGCGCACTAGAAAGGGGATGTTCATGGATTTAAAACATGGGGAGATGTGACAGTTGGATAGTAGGATAGGACAGTCGAGCATGGATTTTTAAAACACAGAGATATACGTGGAGAGGACCTATGTAATTGCCACAAGTGAGCCCCAAATTTGGCTCCGAGTTTTCCAGTTGTCAAAATATTAAGAGGCAAAGACAACCACTAAATGGTTCCCCTTATCCAGGCTGGCCGCTTGGAAGACACCCAACATTTTCAGACCTGAATAAAAATTTCTCCTACAGATTGTCAGGAAGGGGAGTGGATAACGAGTGAGTCATCTTCTGCACAGCCCCTGGGCCGTAAATATGAAAGAGAACAGCATGCTCCTGCATCCCTCATTGCAAGGTGCCATTCAGTCAAAACCCCTCTGCCAGCGTCCAGAGCCCTGCAGGACAAGTGCGCAGCTCCCGGTGGCTTAGTCCAGCAAGGACATTTAGAATCTTCTACTGGAGGTGCCCAGACTTTGGTGTCCATAAGAACTTACCTGAGGGAAGTGTGGTGCTTGTTACAGCATTGGTGTTGGGGGCGGGGGGCTGCAGGACTCCTGATACATTAAATCTGCATTTGAAGCAACTTCCCCATGGCTCTGATATAGGCAGGCCAGGGAGCCCACTTGAGGCATATATGATAGTAGGGGGCATAGGGCTGAACATTGAGACCAACCTGAGGATGCTTACTATTCACAGGTGGTCCACGACTCAGCGGTATCAACATCACCTCAGACTGGAAATGCAGAGTCTCGGGCCAAACCCAGACCGATCAAACCCACCTACTCTTTAACAAAACACCCAGGCAAGTCGTAGGCACACTGAAGTTTGTTTTGTGATGTTAACTAGGACAAGAGCTCCTGTGCCTTAGAGCATGACCACACCAATGGCCGGGCTGTTCGGGAGGGGAGGGGAGATGAGAAGTGCCCATTGGTCACCTTGGTGGACCTCCTCACCAGCTGGTAGTTTAGTAGGTGATCAGGATGAGCAGTGTCCAGACGCAGGGACATACTGGGCACAGGCTGAGAAAGCAACCCTGGTGTGTGTGGGTCCGAGGGGCTCAGACACACAGGTGCCAGGCCCCACCTCGGTGGGGAACCCTTCAAGGCGGATGACCAGATTTTCAACAACAGTTTTATTCATCTTAATTAGACAGAAAGAGTTATACTGTGCCCCCCTTTAACCCTGGGTGTGGCTGGTGATTAGCACGTGGGTAGCAGTGTTCGACAATTTGCAGCTCTGGTCGCCTTCAGGAGCAGGGCTGACAGGTGTGCGTGCCTTGATCTCGTCGATGAGCACACGTACGTGGCACTGAACTGAACATGGATTCCAGACTCTGTTTTGTTTTGTTTTTTTTCCTTCATGGAAATAAGGCTGAGGAAAGAGCTTTTGAAATGAAATTATATCATGTTTCAAGCAATAAAAGATTGGGAAACACCATTTTGCAGTATGAAGCTATAAACTGACGTCAGAGATAATGAACAGGTTTTCAGAAAGAACAAGACATCCCACTGATGCATTAATGGAGGTCACATGTTAGCAGACGTCACACGCGTCGAACAGGCCCTTTACAAAAAGTTTGCACACAAACCTTGTAAGAAAGGCAGAGAAGTTATTCCATTTCGGGGATGAGGAAACTGAAGTACAGAGAACCATATGCATCTTACTCAGGACTACACATCTTTAAAGTGACAAAATCAGAATTAGAAACAGATTCTGTTCTGTTTGCCCTCATTGATAAAGAAACACACATTTATTTTAGAAGACTGGGAATATATAAGAATATATAAAAAATAAGTAGAAATCACCCATAATTCCACCATCCATTGAGAACCGCTGTCAACACTTTGGTGTATCACATTGTATTGAACCTAAAGTGCTAAAGAGTTTTACTGAATCTAGGATGAGTCATTATTTTAAGTGCCATTAGGGAAGGAAAGAGTGCTGCCAATTAAATTCTGAGACGCTAGCAACTGTGAGATCGTCTTGATTTAAGAGATACTTGAACGCTGGGGAAAGGCGCCTCTTAAAATCGCTGAGATAGAGCATATTTTGAATGTGATTGTTTTCCATATACCCGTTATGACATGAGCATAGTGTTGTAATTAGGTAAAAATGAATCTCATGATAGTTAGAATTCCTTTGATTTATGCTCAAGTTTATTAAATGTAAATATTTATTAAAAATACTTCGCCGTGCCCGGTGTGGCTTAGCTGGTTGGGCATTGTCCGGCAAAGTGAGGCGTTGCCAATTCGACTCCTGATCAGGGCACGTGCCTGGGTTGGGGATTCAGTCCCCCGACAGGGCTCGTGCGAGAGGCAGCCGATCAGTGTTTCTCTCCCACATGGATGTTTCTCTCCCCCTCGCTCTCCTTCCCTTTCCCTCGCTCTAAAAATAAACAAATAAATAAATACTTATAGTTCATCTTCTCATCTTTCCCCCATTTTTCCATCAGGAGCATGGGGAGTCTCGTTGATGAGCATGTGTTAATCAATGTGTACGTGTGCTTTAGATTTTAAGGATTTTAGACCTTTGTCATGTTGGTGGCATGCTTTTTTCCGTGGTGGTTTTCTGTTCCATGTTTATTATTATGTGCAGACTTGGGATAATATAAGAAGACAGATGGTCTGGTTAGCAGACTCTTAGGACTTGTATGATATTGTAATGTCTACGATTCCTACATCCATGGATATGGAGACTTATATCACCTGTCACAATATGTCACAGTCCCCTCGAAGTTGACAACCTTCTTCCCGCCGCCATGACAACTACCATGCCTGCCCCCAGGACTTTTCTTCTCCAGTTCGGCCGTATTTGATCCCAGAAGTCACTTCCTGATTCTACCTGTGAGTTTTTGGCACGGTAGCCCTGTGGTCTGTGTCTTGGGTCTTCCCTCATATTAAGCATCTGATGAAGACCACCCAAGGCTGTGGTTTTCAGACTGTGCTCCGAAGAACCCCTGGGTTCTCTGTAGTCAAGGGAACCCCTCAAGTTCTTTTCTCTGTTATGTATATTTGTCTACATATGTCCAAAATATTTATCCTGCTCCATTACCTTATTTTGACTATTAAAATTTTTTGGCATGTACAAAAGATTTTTATAGTGCTATTCAACACTCACTTTGACAGGCAATTTTTTGGTATGGTTTTTCATAAATTCAGGTGGTCTCCCTGTCTGAGATAAGTATTCTTATCCATTCTTTGTTTAGTTCTACTTCATCTCAAATTTTATTCAGAAAGACTGCTTTTTAAATGGTTTTGTGTGATTGTCTATATAATTACACTTTATTTCTAAAATTATCACATAATTTCAGAATATGCACTTTCTAGAATTCTCTTTTCTGTTTGAATGTCTCTTTGTTTCCTTGTATCTGTGTTTATTCCAACTGGGTTTCTCTTCCGTTACAGAATTTTGGAGTGGGAAGGAGCTAACACCCAAAATAACAGTTCAGTTGTGTGTTTCAGGGCATATAAATTCAGTGTTATTGATTTCATCACTTACATGATTTATTTTATTAATACCTTTGTTTACCTCTTAATGCTTTATATGTTAACATCTATTTTTAAATTTAGATATGATGAGACTCCTGCAATATATTAGCAGGTATTTCCTAAGTTTAGACTATCTTTCTAGTTGTAATTTTTAGTAATTTCTAAGCAAAGCACTTAATACATTTTAATATTCTTTTTTAAAATCAGTTTTAGACTTTTCTCTTTGTAGGGGACTTCGGCACAATTTAATATTGAGTCTCATTTGTATTATCCTTTTTTGTTCTATACTGCCTTTATTTTTCTCTTTTCAATTCTGTACCTTCTGTTACAATGAACTGGGTATCCTTTTCGTCATTTAAGTGTGGTCAGAATGAAAGTTATCAGAATGTCCCTGTGGATTTAAAAAACAGGACTTTCGTCATTATTGTGCATGTTTAGGAATAAAATGAAGACCACCTCCTCTGGGCGATATGGAGTCTTTGATCCTTGGGTTCAGCCCCATTCTCACCGCCCTTTGTTGTTGTCGTATCTTGTTCTCTGGAAACACTTTCTGAAATTACATTTTTTTTCATCTTTAGAACCTGTCTTGTGTCCTTACATCTGATAATGAGAGCATATCACCTCCATAAACCTTTTTCTCTTTAATGATCTTAACACCTTTCCTTTCGACATCTTCCACTTCATTTCAGTCCATTCTTCTCATTCCTCTGGACTGTTAAGTTGTGGTCAGTCACTTACTTAACACCATGGCATTTTCTCAAACCTTGCTTCTGCTTTCAAACAGAAAGTCATGGCAAGATAATTAACCTTCACGGAATTATTGGGCTGGCCAAAAAGTCCATTTGTTGTTTTTTTCTGTAAAATATACAGTGTTCATTTTCACCAATAACTTTATTGATTTGGATATTTTGAGTATGTCGGCTCTCTCCCGCTATTCGCTTTTAGTGGGCAGAGGCCAGGGGTGCTGCTAAGCATCTTCCAATGCGTAAGACGGCCCCACAGCAAAGAATGTCAATAGTACCAAGAAACTTTGTAAACCACTTTGGATGTGTTCGATCAGCCACAACACCTTCTCCATACACTGCACAAATTTTCTTTTTTTTTTTTTGCATTTCAGTTGCCTTTTTACCTTTCTTGAAATAATAAAGCATAGCATGCCAAAAACGTGTATTTTCTTCCATCTTCAACATTAAAATAGCTCCACAAAAATTCACCAATTTTGATAAGTTTTTTCAATGCACGCTGATGTGACAGCTGTCACAATACAATCTAACAAAATTGTTTCGAATGAAGTTAAAGACAACTAAGCGCTACTAGAACCATCCTACGGAACAAACTGGACGAACATTTTGGCCAACCCCATACTCTCCTGTGTGGTCTGAAATAACACCCCACGTAACACTGAGTGGAGAGGGGAAAAAGAAATCGCAGCTTTGTCCAGCAGCTGCAGGCCGGCATGATCCTCAGCCTCTAGGAACTCGAGAGGAAAAGGCCCTGTGCTCCCAGAGCCCCCGAACGGAGAGAGCCCTCCAGGGCCCTGCGTGGTCACGTCTGCATGGCTCACTTAACAAGAGTAAGGTCGGGTCACACGGCTGCCTCTGGTGTGGGTGGCCAGGGGCACGCTGAGGTGGCGTGCAATCGGAACTGAAGAAGGGGACAATTCCCAAGATTATTGGTAGACATGGAGGGAAGGAGGATGAATGGCCCCAGACACACACCTTTGTGGGTCACCTGGAGGAGGATGCTACTGTCAGAAACAGGATACCCAAGTTGGGGGTCCATTGGAGGGATCCCGAGTCGAGTTTTGAAAGTGTTGAACTTACAGAGCTATGACATTCTGACAGCTCTGAGATCACTAGGCAATGGGAAACTTGCAGCCACTTTATAATCTTAGGAAACTGGTGTCATATACCATCCATGCTGACCAAACGCTGTTCTGTGGTGCATGACTGCATGTATTCACAAGAGATATTCATCTGTGTTTTTCCTTTCTTATGATATCTTTGTCTTCTTCTGGCATGAGGATAATTGTGGCCTCTGGAATGAGTGGGGAAGTGTTTACCTGTGGTTTTTATATGTCCTCCGGAGTTTACCCAGGATATACAACTGTGGTATGGATGTAATTAAAATGGTCCCCCTACTGTAGGACATGTTGGTTGTTTCTAATTATTTGCCAGTATAACAGCTATCTATAATGCATATTATTAATTTTAATATTTACTCTGAATAGTAACTATGTATAGGTACTGCCAAATTTTTGAGAATTTAGAATTATAAACATTCTCTTAACCGATTTGCAAGAGTTTTGTTATTCTCACAACTAACGTGTACTGTATTTTCCTCTTCCTTGTTACTATACTAAACATTCTAGGTACATAGCATTTCATCCTCTGAGGCAGGACTGTTTTTTTCCTCATTCTGTGGGTGAGAAAATGGAAGCACAGAGTTAAAGAGCTTGTCCAAAGCCACCCAGCCAGGAAGTGGTAGAACTTGGATTCAAACTTTGTTCAGCCATGATGTAAATTTTGGAGAGCACATTAGCCTCTGAGATAGTCAAAAGTCTAGTAAAAACCGGAATAAAGACCTAGGCCCTAGTTCTGTCTTTATATTTTCCATCAGTGGATTTCTATTCAACGTTACCGATTAATGTTTTTTTGCAAGCTCTTGTTTGAAGAAACCGGGCTGCCAGGCCGTACCATAAGGATGATGCCCAGATATCCCGCACTGGGTGTGAACGGTGGACGGTGTCTTTTCTCCCCTCTTGTCTGTGGAGGGCCACGCCCACTGCCCATCTCATATCAAATATAAAATTCAGTTTGCTTTAGTTGAAGTGTTTGAGTTCCTGCTTTGTGCCCAGCCTCGCTGCGGAGGCCCTGAACCCAGGCGCACAGGTGGATTTCATGAGGTCTGAAAATTTGGATTAGGAAGTAGTTCCCCCTTTACGTTTACTAACTTCTAACTAAGCAACTTCCAGCAGTTCCTTCAGTAGTAAATGTAGGCAACAACTCCAAGGTCGCGGGAGCAGTACCTGTAGCTCTGTCCCCTGTAGAAACCACAGATATATTCTTCTCACCTAACAGCGTGGCAGGTTCCACTGTAATATTTCCCCCTCACCGCTACTTCAAAATCATGGTCGTCATTAGAGCCATTCTTGCTACTTAATGATTTCATAAAGAAGCAGACGTACTACCATGACTGGTGTGGCTTGGGTGTCATCCTGTAAACTGATGATTCCCAGTCAGGGCCCATGCCTGGGTTGCGGACCAGGTCCCCAGTTGGGGGAGCGTGTGAGAGGCAACTTAGCTGATGTTTCTCTCTCTCTCTTTCTCCCTCACTTCCCCCTCTCTAAAAATAAATAAAAATAAAATCTTTTTTAAAAAAAGAAGCACATGTACTGTCCCACGCATTTGTTTTGTAGTTTAGCGAGTGTTTTCAGATGGTCGTCTTTGTAATCCTGTGCATGTTATTTCATTCATTTAAAAAAACACTCAGAGAAGGGACCCGTTGGCTTCCCCAGACAGCCCAGGGCTCGCATAGCAGAAACAGTAATTGAGAACCACAGCGGCGTCAAGCCGATCTTGAATGAAGGGGAAAAGGGGAAGGGCCCTGCGGCTGTCACAGCGCCCTGTGTGATTAGCAGAAGGCATGAATCACTTGCAGTTTGAAAACTGGCTTGAAACACCCTTGTTGCTCAATCCCTGTGCATAATCGTATGTTTTCCTGATGACTCAGAAGACATTTCAGAATGTTGCAGTGTCTTGAGGGTCATGGTTGGGAGTGTCCATTGGCACACTCCCTCAGAGCAGCGGGGAAGAAACGAGTGTCCTGTTTATAGGGTGCTGTCTGGTAGTAGACCTGGTTCAGAGTTGCCTCCCTGTTTCTCTATCTCTGCGTTCTCAGCTAGTTATGATGTCCCTCTGACTCCTAGCTCACCACGCCCCCTGTGGTCGCATGTACTGTTTGTTGTAAATACAGACTTGGGAATGAATATATAATACTTCTTGGCTATTTAACACTACTTCCTGTCTAATATTTAAATTAGAAGCTGCGACTTTGGCCAAAGGCAGCATGCTTAATTTGGCCTGTAGGTGGTGATATGCTGGTAAATGTTAAAGAACCAGAGTTTTTAAGAACCCTGATATGTAGCATTTGCCTCTTTTTGTGGTGTAAATATTCCCAACAAGGGCTGATTTCAAGCTGTGAATATGGAGTCACCGAAGGCAGGAAGCAGAGTGAAAAAAAGATGTGCATAGTTGGCTCCAATGAGCCAGCTCCAGGACACTACCTTGGACTGCAGAGCGTTTACGTAAAATTCAAATTAACTGTCAGCTTTTTTGTTTTAAGATTTTATTTTATTATTAGACAAAGGGGAAGGGAGGGAGGGAGGGAGCAAAACACTGATGTGTGGCTGCCTCTTGCGTGCCCCCGCCCCCGACCGGGGACCTGACCCACAACCCAGACATGTGCCCTGACTGGCAATCAAACCGGCAACCCTGTGGTTCGCAGGCTGGCGCTCAGTCCACTGAGCCACGCCAACCAGGGCTAACTGTCAACTTTTAAAAGACAGACTTCCCAGTCAACATCTAGATTCCTGATTTCTCTTCGAAAAATGGAAACTCTGGGTATTCCCCGTGCACATTCCTACAAGCCAGCCACTCACAGAAGAAGAGCTTATGGAAGCTCCCTTTGGGGAGCCCACTGGCCTCCTGGTCCCGCCCCACCTAGGCCGAGTGTCACCTGCCATTTATCACTGTGTCCGACTTCTTTCCTGTCCCCCGGCTTAAATGCTGAGCTTCCTCTCGTCTCTCTGAGACGTAAGAGCCACGTGATCTCATCCTCTGCCTCTGCCAACGCACAGTTGCAGAGTTGGGTCCCAGAGGATGGAAATTTTTAAAATTATTTCCGGTTTGATCAGGAGGCAGTCAGGCTTCTCCTGACGGGGTGCACGAAGACTTCATTCCATTCTTGTTGCTTTCCCGCTGGTTGTCCTGAACCAGTAGGCCAAGAGATTTTCTTTATGAGATGTTTAATACATAAGAATTGAAGCAGAAAAGCATGAACTTCGTGGCAAGCTAAAGTTCTACTGGGAATGAAGACCCACTAACCTGCAGTAGTGAAGACTGACAAGTTCAGAGGAAACTTAGTGAGTAGTTAAAGATGTAGCAAGCCCTGCATGCAGGTGAAAGAGAAAACAGCACCTCCGAGGCCTCACTGGGTAGCTGCCATCCATGCTGATTTGGGATGACACCCAAACATCTTGGGGAAAGACCGCCCTGAAGCCCAGAATGTAGAACAGCCCTGCCAGAGTGGCTGTACCATAAGTACCTCATCGTTGATGGGTGCTAAGGGACCCATAAAGGCTATGAGACATTTTAATGCCCTGTCCTCAGGTAGGGTGGCATGCTTCTCCTTGGGATTTAGGAATGTGAGGTTTAGAAAAGGTGCTAAGGGTGAGTCTTGGAGTTTCCAGTGCTGGAGGGCTGGGTGGGGAGTCCATCTGACAGCTCTGGGGTGAAGAATGGCGTGATGCACATACCTGCTGAAACACTGGGAAAGGTGTTATTTAGGAAGAAAATCGATTTCATGTTGGGAAAAGGCCCTGTATTTTGAAAGGCACTTCTTGAGCACATGAACCCAGTGGAATGTTGTTAATGACTCCTCTGTGAAACCTCTCCATGGCCTTCCAACCTCACGTTTGGGAGAAGGTGCAAACTCGGGGCTCAAAGACACCCATCCGTTCGGGTTCTTCTTCCCAACAATGTATATTCACTAAAGAGAGGTGAGGGTTTTAAACTGATTAATGGAGTTTGTTAAACACAGATGCGTTAACGCCGCCATTAAAAAGAAGTCCGAGAGCAAAAGATGAGGAAGGATAGATGTCAAGGGGGCATGTGAAGTGTCAGGAAAACCGGCCAGTAAGTAAAGAAGTCGCATAGGCTGTGAAATACCACGCCCAGACTTTTCACATTTGAGCATTTTTGTGTCTTTGTTAAAGAAGAATCAGGGCGCTCTCAAAGGGGGAGACGAAGACGAACCAGACACCATTTCTTAGGGACCTACTTCGCCCCAGGTGCCAACTCTCCTTCGGGCAGTGACTGGGCTGACGTCCAACTAGGCACGCCGATTTCGATGATTAAATTTGTGGGGCTCTTCAGTGCACCGGCACCGTACTAAGTGCAGATCTGTGATTCCCCCATTTGATCCCCAGAACAACCTGCCGAGGTAGCTGACGACTTCCCATTTCACAGATGAGAAAACTGAGACTCAGACACTTCCTCCTCGCCGCACACTGAGCAGAAGGTGGAGCAGATCCATCTGGCTCCAAAGCCCACACTTTTTCTGAATGGCTGTATCACCTTAGCAAGCACCTGATTGTATTATGAACTCATTCATTCGTTGAACATAACACTCCCCAAAAACCTGGTGTAGAACTGCAATTCTCTTAGCACTGATGAAGAAAAATGACTTCAAAATAAGATCAGTGAAGATGACATCAGCTCTGTTTCCTCTTGATTTTATGCTTCCTCAATAGGGGTTTTGTTTTTTTTTTAATAAAAGCTGTACCATTGCCCTCATTTCTCATTACCACCTCTACATTTTTAACAAATCAAGGGTGACTGAGAATGGCAGAGGCTTTGGGGTGATATCCCAAGGCACTCCGGTCCCTTGGGGGCATCCAGCCTAACATAGATGCGGTGTGGGTCTTGCCAGAGGGCTGCAGGGGCCCCATGGAGAGCAGACTGCGGGGTGCGCTGTGGTTTCCTGTGGGGATCCTGGGCTCCCATCCGCCTACAGAGAAGGAGCATCATGACTGTCTCAGTTCCCTCCTCCTGAGAGACTCGAAGTTGTCCTCGCCCATGGCCGGAAGCTGCTGCCAAGTCCTTGGTGACGGAACTCTGGAGCCCAGTCCTAATCTGTCTCGGTGCCTCGGCTTAGTCTGTAACTAAACAAGTGCCCCGCTTTCAGAAATGCCGCTCGTTTACACCATTAGCTGGGCTGTGCCGGGATTTGTTGGGATGGGGTGTGGTGGGTGCCACTCTCCCCCACTGGCCTCTTTATCTCATCACATCACACCCCTAAACTTCTGCTTCAGCCTTCACTCCGCGGAGAAGGGCAGGAGTCCCTCAGTACCTGCTGTCTCCTTGGGACCGTGAGCTGCAGGTCCGCCCGGCTCCATTCTAGTGTCTATACCTTGTGCCTATCCTCGGTCCGGCCGCCCCGCAGCTGCCATCTGTGGAGTAAGCAGTTAGGTTACCCCACCCACGACACACCCAGTGCACAATACTGGAAGGAAAACAAGACAAAACTGCAGTAAAAACTCCCCTTTAGGAAACGGAATGGGGAAAGGAATGCCCACGGTCTCCCATCCACTTACTGCCTATCGGCACAGCGCACACACAGCATCCTGAGGGCCCGGGAGAGGAAGGTGAAGCAGGGCTTTTAAAACACAGCTATATGGGGAGAAAATACAACAAAGACATTATTAAAATAAATAAACAAAACAGTAAAAAATAAAAGACAGTTACCAAAACCCACTCAGGCTTAAACAAACAAGGGGAAATCCATCCCAAGGACCCAGCCCCCATCATTGTCCTGGGGCAGAAACATGGCTAGACCCTCAGGAGGGCAGGAGGCTTTTGGCCTCTCACTCGGAGCCCCCCGTACCTGCTTCACGTTGCCCTCCCAGCTGTCCCCGTGCCGGGCCCTACCTTAGGGGCTCTGTGTACACGGAACAATACAGATTTAGAGGACCTGGACATTCCCACTGCAGCGTTCTCCAAGTACCGCCGGGGATACATATAATTGCAGGCAACACGTGGGAAACAAAGCTTTTAATGGGATTTATTTATTTAAATGGCATGCACACAGGTACACTAAGCCTCTGTGGTCTCTTGCTCTCACTCCTTAGGAGGAAGTTTAGTTTTAAAGGGCTGCAATGTATATAACAATGGTAGGTTCACGTGGCCACAACAGAGCGAGAGCCCTTCAGGAGATGGGGAAAACCTCGTCCGATTCCTTTGGGGAAGGGGATTGGTCGTGTTGATTGGCTTCCCTCGTCATCAAGATCCTATGCCAAACCTTTGGAAAATAATGTTATACTCACCTTGGGAATTAAAGAATAAAAATCATCTGTGGTCTCACTAATCGGAGTAATCGCTTCCATTTTTTGTGTAGTTCTTTCCAAACACTGTGTGTAAGGTTTTCACACAGTTGAGACAAAATGTTTCTAAACTGTGTTAGTCCACTGTCCCGTCTTGGTTTTTGTTTGGGGTGCCATGCAGCCTCCACACTGTTGTGACAACTGCAAGTGGAGAGAGTGTCAGAAGTGGAACTCTGTGCGTGCTATTCAAGTTACCCCCTGGTGACTTTGTAAATGTCCGAGATAAATCTGATGCACTTTGTCCCTTGTTAATGGCCTTTTATTCCTAAAAGTTGAATATATGACAAGTGCCAAAAAAAAACACACCAAAAACCAAAAACCAAAAAAAAAAAAAGAAAACAGGGTCCATTAGTTGGGCTCTAGGAAATGGAGAATTGATTCATCCATATGAATTATTGGAAAGATTGTTTCTGGCTCAACAGTGGGCATTGTATATATCACTGAGTTTTCCGTTTGATTCAACTGCTGATTGTCAGGCAGGTTTTGAGGACCCTAGATGAAAGGTATTGCTGTCAGAGAGCAAAGTTAACTCAGACCTAAGCAGCAAGTCAACATTTGTGAAACCCGACCTTCCGGCAGCCAAGTGCAGGACAGCAGGGCGTGATGTTCACAGAATTATTCAGAAGGATTTGGAACATCTGCTTAAGAGAGAAAGTTCCAAACCGCATTTTCTCTCACCGAACAAACATGCTGTTTCCTTCCAGGGAGGAAAGTAGTGCCAGTGGCCCAATTACTGTGCGACTTTGGCTCTGACGGAACAGAGCTGTTTTCCCCGCCATCGGATTTCCTTCTCCGATAGGGAACTACAGCTGCCTCGGAAGTTTCCCTGAGCTGCTCTTCTGTCCATACATTGCCTGAGGCTTGTGCTTGTCCTGATTTTCTCTTTGCAACTCGGCATTAAAATTAATTTGCCTTTGCTATGCCAGGAAGTGCCTGAGGGCTGGGATGAAGTTTCTGTGGAGTTAGCCCCGCGGCGGCATAACTAGTGTAGATCATCTACACGTGGAGAATTAAGGCTCCGCCGCAGTAAGAACAGAGCTAAATGGAACGTCAAAGGGCTTCATGGAGGAACCCTGGTGAGACGAAGTGGGTTCACTTTTTACCCCTCAGCACTCCGTAACAGGCGTCACGGCTGCATTTTTGTGACTTAATTTCTTGTCAGTTGGCCCATTCTCAAACCTCGGCATTGAATGAATCCAAACTGGAAGCAGCTTGTGCACAATGAAATTATACTAAATAAGCCCCTTTCTAGCTGGTACAGGTGACCTCCGAGACAGAAGGTTTTTCTATTCCCTGGAGAGAAAATGGTGCACATCAGAGAAGACAAAGGTCTAACCAGTCCAAGGTGATTAGGCAGGCCTCTACGCGTGGGGCACTGGATTGAACAAAGGAAAACAGTGATTTAACCAAATTAAAAGTGGTTATTTTCATAGCTTTGATTGTCCTCGTGGAACAGCGGAATAAGTCTGAAAAATACTCTGAAATGCTGCCACTTTCTAAATCGCTCTTGCGCCTCAGGCCAGACGGTTCGCGCCGGCAGAGCACAGACGTTCCCTACAGACGTTCCCTAAGGAGCAGGCGGGCTGCATGCGGCTTATCAATGGAGTTGCTTTACAAGGTGCTGCACCCCTTTGTGCGTCGGTTTCACCGTCGCTAATGGGGGCGGGGTGAGAGTAATAACCACGCCCACTACCCCCGCGGGCGCTGGAGCTTTCTCGCTGAAATCACTGAACTGGCAAGGGACGTATCTTCTGGAACCTTTATCACACGTCCCCTCTTGTCTCCACTCTGATGCGTCGCCCTGGATCAGTGACTCCAGCAAGGGTGTCTTGTCCTCGTAGGGGGCAGGGTCTCATTCAGGAATGGCCCGTGGAAATGGACTCCTGTGGATATACGTGGGTGCTCCATTGATTCCTGCTAAAGGTGGGCATGACCGCTGCCGGTGTGGTACTGCCAACAGTGGCCGCCAAGGCAGAGGAAGCTCACTCGATGCCAGACTCGGGGCCTAGCTCTTCCATTTACTAAAGTATCTTCATTTAGCGATGAGGAAACTGAGGCTTAGTGGGATTAATGAAAAGCTCTTGCATTTGCTCAAATCCCTGGTGGCAAAGGCACAATTCAGTCCTGGATGGTGGGACTCCAGAATCCACCATCCTAATCCCTGGCCCACCCAGACACATGCAGAACTTTGTCTTCTCTCCCACCCTCTTCCTGGTTATCGAGAATCATTGACAATGCCTCCCTTACATATACACAGCCCCCAGGAACGGAAGCCTTTCCGTGGAACTTCTAAATCTATACAACCTGTTTTATTAGGTGTTCACACAAAGTTTCTTTGTTCGGTTGACATTTTCCTGTTGAATGGGAAAGTTTTAGTCTAGGGTGTTAGACATTAGAGTTTGAGGAATTTTATTTTCATTAATGGCAACCTGGGTTATTTTATCCAAGAGTTTTTCCCATGGAGGAAAAAAATGCAAGTATTTTTGGAGATTGAAAAATACCCGGAAACTTGAGCACACTCTTTACTCCAAGGAGAGAATGGTGTCCTCATCCCTTCCTTGGGCCAGAGAGGCCTCTGAGCGCCTCTCCTGCCCCTGGAGACCTCTTTCCTTCCCCATCCTCCCTAGCTGACATGAAGCATGGATCTTACCTAGATGTCGTAGACCAACCTTGCAGCTTCCCCAAGACCTCGTCTTTGTCTCTGCAAGCCTCTGGTAGGCAGGAGTCAGCTGCCTCTGTCCACTCATGCTTCTGATCCTTCCCTCTCTGACACCTCACCTTGCCGCTCCTTCAACATCAGTTTTCTTCTTCTTCTTCACTGAACCTCCCAGTACTGGACTGTGTGGAATGAAAGCCTCACTCAACCCCGCGTGCTGTCCCTGTGTGTTACTGGCCCCGCCCTACATTCTTCTTGGGTGTCAAGAACTGAGTCATTTCGGAGCTTTGTCTCTGGACCTTTTCCTCCCTTAAAGCAGTAACGTTATTATTATTTTTTTTTAATGGAGACTATTTTTAATTCATTCTTCTCCAGGCTGTTCTTTGATGAGTTTCTGGAAGCCGCGCTGAAAACACAAGTCCTCTAAAGGCGGTATTCTCCCTTCACACAACAAGAGCCCAGATGGCAACAAGACACGTCACCCTTGTCACAGCATGTGTTACTGTGTTTGGAGATGCTTGCGATTTATTTGATAATTTTGTCCTTTTTTTATTTCTTTAAAGCCTTTGTGTGATAATCTGAATAATTCTGCCAGAATTGTCTCACAAGGGTGGTATCTATCCTCTTTTTCTGTCCTGGGCCACATGTCCTCATGGGATGACCAGGTTAAGCCCAAGAGAAGCTCTGCTGTATTCAGGTTTGCCAAGAAATGTGTGTGTGTGTGTGGGGGGTGATCCCAGGGAATCCCTCCCTTTGTTAGGTGGTATCGTCTTGAACTTGGGAACTGGCTACTTCCCAACTCCATTTTGCTGTTTGCAAGTGAGGGGTTGTGTTTGAGTCCATCCATACCCCCTGGGACATTTAATACTGCTCTCCTTTCTGTTCTCTGGTCCCCCAAGCTCTTTTCTGTCTCAGGCCCTGTGGACTTGCCTCTCCTTCAGCCTCACCTGAAGACATGAGAGCTTCTCTTAACACCTGTGGGGAAGTAGCTCTCCCCTCATGTATCTCCTCTGTGTCCTAACCTGAAATGAGGGACGTTAGAGGCAAAACGTGTCCCTTCATTTTCACATTCAGAATAAAGCAAGCGGCAGAACGACCAATGTTTGAGCAACGCAAGCTCTTCCACACTTGATGGGGCCACTCTGTGTATGCAGATTGGGCACCACTGGCTCTGTGGCCCGGGATTGTTGTAGTTGAGGGTGATAGTGTAGTTGCGGGCTTAGAATCTCAGGCTTTGGATCTTTAGCTACAAAATCCATTGCCTTCCAAAATCCAAAGTTGGTTTTGTTTTTTTTTCCCCTTTCTTCCACTCATTTTTTTTTTTGAAGGCCAACACCAAACAAACAAGGAAGGCAGCAATTTGTGTCCAAACAGACCTAGGAAAAAGGGCTCCATTTATTTTGTAATTTGTAATTTCTTTGCCTCCAAGGAAAACATTCTGGGTAAAAGGATAATAATAATTGCGTTTCCTTATGAGGCTATATGACATTGCAAATCATCACCCAGGGCTGTGGCAAGAGCAGGGGCAGGGGGGGAGACGTTCAGTGCACACGAGAGCTCTCTGGGCAGCAGGGAAGGCTGGGCGTGCAGTGCGGCAGGTGGGAGGCCAGTTCTCGTTGGGGCTGGGTCCTTGGGTGTCTGGATCTGTGACACAAGTCACCCCTATGACCTGGTCACTCTGCCTCTCTGGGTTTCAAATCCTTTGTCTAATAAATTAGACAATTCTGTCAAAAACAGGCCTTCTCAGCTCTGTCACACCCAGCAAGTTCCTTTTTATGTCCAAAATGATGTTATAATACTGCCCTGGCCAGATGGCTCAGTGGGTTAGAGCATCGTCCCATACACCAAAAGGCTGTGGGTTCGGCTGCTGGGCACATTCCTAGGTTGCAGGTTAGTTGCCGGTTGGGGAGCGTACGGGAGGTAACCAATCAATGATTCTCTCTCTCTTCAGTGTTTCTCCCTCTCTCTCCCTTCCTCTCTCTCTAAAATCAATTTTTAAAAAATCCTCAAGTGAGGATTACAAGAAATCACAAGTAAACTAAGCTGCCTATACACATAATTTCAAAAGAGATAGTTTACTGACCTAATTATAAAGAAGAAATTTTAAAATCTTATAGGAAAACGATATGTATGTTAATACCTACGTGCTCAGTGTGAATCTGATGAAGTTGTCAGGTGCTGTACATGCAGGTGGACCAACACAGGTGTGCTACATTCCACACACCCCTGCACTATGCTGCCTGCCATGGGGCGGTCTAAGATGGTGTCTTGGGGTTCTCCAGAGAAGCAGAATGAAGGATGAATGGGTGGGTAGATAGGTAGGAAGGTAGGTACATAAATAAGTGGATGATAGAAGAGATTTTTTGCAGGAATTGGCTCATACCATTATGGAAGCATGGAGAACCATGGTGTAATTAATTCAGCTGGAGTCCGAAGGCCTGAGAATTGAGAGACTGAGAGTCCAAGTCCTGACCTGAGACCAAAAGCGGAAGAAGGAGGTCCGCCGATGGCCAAAGGCAGGAGGGGATGGATGTGTCCACTCGGGCCGAGGGAACAAAGTCGTCCTTCCTCGGCCTTCTCGTTCTCCTCAGGCCCTCAGTGGTTGCAGGACACCCCCACGCTGCCGAGGGCGAGCTCCCTCACTCGCCCACTGATTCGCCGCTCATCTCTCTGGTGACACCTCCGGAAATGACGTCTCACCAACTTTCTGGGCACCCCTCAGCCCAGCCAAGCTGCCGTATAACGTGAACCATCGCAGATGGTGAACAACTCTTGGTAATACTTAAGATGAATGTTGAATCTTCTCTCAATTTCTACACCAGTTGCATTCCTGGAAATTTCTTTGTGTATTAAAATTGTGCAAAAATATATATATATATATTTATTTATTTATTTGTAAAACAAACAGGAATTAGGTTATAGGCTCAAATAAATACAGACAGGTTTTCTGTGTACATGAATAGCCACTGGGATGTTTGAAAGTCATTCAAGGTGCCAGACAGTTCTTTAAGGTACTAAGTGTACCACACAGGACGTGACATCTAGCATCCCTGGCCCCTGCCCACAGAAGGCCAAATCACATGACAGCCAGTCCACCCGCCAAATGCCTGTTTCCTGAATGCCCTGTGGGGGCAGAGCTTTCCCTGTTAGAACTCTGCCTTCAGTGAACCCCAGATGTGCTCTAAAATTCCCACGTGCGCACGGGTTTCTTGGGATCTTATTTCAGCACATCTGATCCAGGAGCTCTGGGCTGGGCCCACTAGTGCACATCAAGCTCCCAGGTGCTGCTGTTGGCCCCGGGGCCACACTCCGAGTAGCAAGGACCTGAGAGACTCATGTGGCACCGTCTTGCACTAAGCTTCTGTGGACTCAGGGCGTGTCTCTCCAACGTGGGTGTCTCTCACAACCACCTGCTGTCAAATCTCTTGCGGTGCCTGTCAAGAATGTAAGTTCCTGAGCTTCCTCCAGACGTTTTGAATCAGGAACTCCTTACGTCAGCATCTTAATACTTCCTGAGTATGGCCCCAAAATGACTCAAGTTGAAAACCCCCGCCCCGGTGCATATCTAGATGTCTCTGGATCTTGAGGATCTGTTCGAACAAAGCCCTGCTTCTCCATCCAAATTGCGGATGCTGTCAAGTCAGAAACCTGTCCTGAGACTTCAGACAGAGGCTGAAAAATCGGCCACCCCTCTGAGGCTCTGGATGTCTGAGCCATTCACACATTTGTTTACCCTTTTCACATACACACAGATGAGAAGTACTCGCCCCCAGGGCTTTGACAGATGAGGTCTATTAGCCCAGGGAGAGCATGAGGGGAATTATTATTTACTACTCAAACCCAATTAGCCTTAATTTCCCAGCTGTGCCCTTTTTCTGTTAGTTTCATCTATTCTAATCTGCTGGTGGGAGAGGAGACTGCCGAAGACACAGTGAAATGTTTCCTTTTGTTATCCTAAAACCAG
>PVJD01014072.1:0-30854 GCA_004026545.1 Mormoops blainvillei | reverse complement strand
CCCCGCCCTCACCAGAGCGGCGCGTTCAGGCGCAGAATGAGGCGGACGAGCGCGCGCCGGCGCACGGGGTCCGACAGGAGGCCCATGGCGGGGCGGCTCGCGGACCGCACGCCCGGCTGCCAGCTACAGCCGCCAGCCCGGCGCGCCTCTCCCGAGACGCCGGGATCCGCGCCCGCCCGCAGTTCCGGTCCCGGCGGCCCCCGCGCCACTGCGCATGCGCAGTGCCAGCCCGCTCCGCAAGGCCGCCGCCGCGCAGGCTGGAGGCGGACCGGTGAGAGGCGCCTACTAGGGGCGGGGCTCCCAGGTCCGCGGCTCGCGGCGCCGAAGAGCGGGCAGGACGAGAGTCAGCCGTGGTGGCTGGTCGGTGGGCGAGAAAGCTCTGGTTCAAATCAGAGGATGATGATGAATTAGGCAGGTGGGTGTTAAACCAGAGGCGGCAACCAGAGCGTGGATGCCCGGAGCTCCTGACGGTGCTGCTACTGGAAGTGACAGATCTGAGTGCCGCTGGAATGGTGAGAAGGGGGCTCCTGCGGACTGAGGCCAAAACTTGGGCAGACTCATTCCTACGGATGTCGGTCGCCAAGAATGACAGTGGGTGCCTCAGTGGAATCAAAGCATGAGCCCACCATCGGGGTCAGGAGACCACAGGGAGGAAGGTGCAGATGGAACCACCAGCCAAAACCGGTCCAGGCCGGGTGGTGCCCCAGATTTTAGGGGAAAAGCAGCCTTTGGATGTAGATTGCAGGGGCTGGTGGTCAGGGCTCAGGCATGTCTGGGAGCAGGAGGAGGTAGAGGGGGGAGTGTGTCCGTGTCCCGCTGAGGGCGGGTCAGAGCTGAGGCGAGGAAACTCCAGGTGAGAACGTGTGTCTGTTGTACTTTTGGGGCCCAAGGTAAGTAGGACAGACCCAGAGTTTTCAGGGAAAAGGGGGCTATATAGTCCAAGTCATAGTCCCTAGGATGTGGGAAATGCCCCCCCCCACCCCCCAATTGCACGGTGGGTAACCATAGCCCGCTGAGAGCTACCTCAGCCCTTGTGCTCAGGGCCACGCATGTGCTGGGGCGAGTATAACAAACTCCAGTCTGATGGCCTGGCTCAGTCTGCCAGGCCACGCCTCACTGCTCCGCTGCCTTGAACCCTTCTGGGTACAAGCTGTTCTCTACCCCCAGGCACAAACTCTCCCCACCTTCTTCTTCAGGATCTGAATCCTGAGGCTGCAAGAGATATGCAGTTCATGCGTGGGGGAAGGCCCCCAGTCACCGCCACAGGCCAGCACCAGGCCGAACTCTGAACTACCGTGGGGAGATCAAAACGCAGTGGACTGTGTGTGGATTTTATTCTGGGCAGGGGTGGAAGGATGCTCAGTCCCCCAGCAAGATAGAGGCCTCGCGTACATGCTGCCGGACCACACGGTCCAGCAGGGCGTGCACATCTCGGGCAGCCCGGGCAGCGGCCTCTAGCACCTGCTCCAGGTGGTCCTCATGCAGCCTGGCATCCATCTCAAGCAGTGCAATCTGGCCTGAAGCCGGCAACAGGGCCAGGGCCAGCTGGGGGCCACCTGCTGCTTCCTCTACGTGGCTGAGGTCCGCCAAGGCTGTGCCGTCCACGAAGCCAGCTGAGCAGGCACACACAAAGTCCCTCACTGGTATTCCAGCATCCAGCACTGCCAGCGTGGCTGCATTCACACAAGCCGCATAGGTCCCACCATCTGCCTGCAGCACCTGCAGGGACCCCGCCCCAGTGGCATCAATCCATTAGGCTGCCTACCCTCATCCTCCCACCCCCACACCATCCATCTCCCTCCTCTCTTCTCTCTCCAGGTTTGGGCTGCTGCCAGCTCACCTGCACATAGATGTCAATCTGGGAGCGTGGGTGCAGCTGCGTAAGGATGGCTGCCTCAAAGGTCTGACGCAGCTGCAGACCCATCTCGCAGGACTTCCGGTCCCCATGTGGCCGCCGCTTGCGCTCACCTGTGCTAAAGGTTGCAGAACTGTACTGACAGTTTACCAGGGCCCTGTCTGGTAGGGCTCGGGCCCGGGAGCCCCGGATCTGGGGGAGAAAGGACACGTGAGCCAGACCCACTCCTTCCAGCTCACACTGCCCCTCCTCTGGCTCAGGTGCAGAACTTCAGCCCCTCCCCCTTCCTCTCCCTCTCCCTCCAACATCTCAACAAGCGCAACTACCTCTAAAATAGAGCCGCTTGATCAATCTCTAAGCCATCATCACCTCTGGGTCTTACCTCTCTTAACAGGCTTCCCTATTTCCACCCTTGCCTCATCCCCTACCAATCCATCTTCCTTTTGTAGCCAGAGCCAGTCAGTTTCCTCTACACAGCCACATAATTCCAAAGGCCTCCCATCAGCTAAAATCCTAAATCTCTTCCCTAGTCCACAAAGCCCCTCAATCTCATTTAGAATTATTCTCTATTTCCCCCAGCAGCGGCCTTTCTGCTCTGCAGAGGTGCCATGCTTGTTTCCACTCCCTCTGGCCTGCCCTCCCTTAGCTCCCTCCCCCAGGGAAGCTGGGCTCCTAGACTCATGCGCGGAGCAAACACTTTTTCAGTGCCTGTGTTGGCGGGCTTTGTTGCAGTGCTGGAGACGGGCAATAAAACCAGGGGATTTTATTTAAAGTCTCTGTGCTCGCGGGGCTTGTTAGTGGGGAGACCGAAGATGAGAAAGAGAAGTTGAACTGGTGTCTGAGGTGACAGGTGCAGAAAAGCAAGACAGCGTGTAGTTATAAGGGACAGCATTTGCCACGTGGGTACGGTAGTCTGGGGAGGTGCCGCCCAGACGGTGAAGTCAGAGAGGAGAGGTGAGAAAACGAGGGAGCGCGCGCCTGGCGCTTCGAGGAAGGGCAGGGAGGAGTGGAGGGCGCAGGCGTCGGAGGCAGATGAAAAAGGCAGGGACCACCCCGTGCGTCACAGTGCAAGGGCTTGGGCTTATACTCCGGGGACGCGCGCGGGCCGTCGTCCCCCGGGCCTCTGCTCTGCCTGGCGGCCGCCGCCCACCCCCGCAAGTCGCTCGGCTCGCGCCAGTCCACTCGCCTCGTGCGGCCCGTAGACCACAGCCAACGCCTTGGTGTTGCCCTGCTCGATGTAGGCCGAACCGTCGGCCTGCGCGAACACGCCCATCCGCGCCTGGATCTTGCGCAGCTCCCCGGCGCGCCGCCCGTCCACCCGGTAGCCCTGGTCCGACAGAAGCTCCAAACCCGCCATGCCGCCGGGCCGCCCCACCGGCTACCGGCTTCCGGAAAGCCTTACTAAACGCCCGCACTTCCGATTCTCGGAGGCCTACAGTTTCCGGCGGCCCGGCTCCTTCCTTCCGGCGTCAGAAAGACCGTCCCAGGCAGCGCGGAACCCCGACTTCCGGTCTCGGAGAACTACGGCTCCCGGCGGCGCCACTCTCCTCACTTCCGGCCCCAGGGGACTTCGGCGGCGGCGGCGGCGCGGGGAGGCAGGGCTGCCCGGACAGAATGCCCGCGCCCGGCTCGCCTTTGCTTCTCTGGGTCCGGGAGTCGCTTTGGAGGTTCGCGGGCGTAAATGCATCCATTCGCCCAAGCTGAGACACATTCTCTTGTTTTCTTACCGTTTAGTGTTTACATCTGTTCACTTGAAAAATAGACACGTGATTTTGTATTACGCATACACATGGTCATATTCTTTTTAGAGCAGTTTTAATTTCCCACGTTGGCTTGGTTCTTCTGTTGTCCTCCCACCCCTTCCCCCATTTCACTTACCCTAATAAATGATTTCCATGTGTTTCTCTGTGCTCACATAATTACGTACAAATTATACGCAAAAACGAGTGCAGACATACAGTAGCTTTTGGAATTCAAGTATTATTTTTTTTAATGGGATCATTTCATATACTTTTTGAGTGCAGACATACAGTAGCTTTTGGAATTCAAGTATTATTTTTTTTAATGGGATCATTTCATATACTTTTTGTGTTTTTCACTAAAAAAATAACTCTGTGAAATCCGTCTAAATAATTCTGCGGAGCTCATTAATATTTTGTTGGCCACTTGTAACCCATGGTGTAGATGTACCAGGATGTATCCTGCCACTGCCCAGTAGTGGGGGTCCAAGTCCAAAACGTGGGCTCTTTCAAAGGCAGTTACTACTGGCGACCTCTCCTGTTCACCTTTCACACTGACCTGTTTCGTTGCATGCTTTAAAAATTTTTGTTGAAAACTCGACATTTTAGATGATCTGTAATAGGGGCTCTGGAATAGAATTAGCCTAGCTCTCCCCTTCAGCACATTGACGCTGCTGTTTTGTTAGTTTACCAGCTTAGTGTTTTTGTCTGGGACAGCACTGTGAAGTCAGTTTCCCCCACAGTGTGCATTTTCTGATGTCACTACTCACCCCCCACTCTCAGTTCTTATGTTTAAGCCTGGTGCCCTGGAAGTCATAGCTCAGTTAGTGTAGCTTAGGGCTCAGATCCCCACTGGGTAAAGATTGTTCTTAAACTCCCTGAGCCAGTAAGGCACCGTCCTTTGCTGATGGACCAGTGTGTGGTTAGGGAGAGATTTCAAGCCTGTCCCATATCCAGCCAGTGTAATAGGCTGCAGTCACCCTCCAAAGACATCCGGGTTCTAATCCCCAAAGGCTGTGAATGTACCTTTAAAGCAAAGGAATTTTGCAGATATGATTGTGTTAAGGACCTTGAGATGGGGAGATTGTCCTGGATTATCCAGGTGGGCCCCAAATGTAGTCATGAGTATCCTTTTAAGGTAGAAGCAGAGGACTATCTGGTTATAGAAGAAGGCAAGGTGACTTTGGAGGCAGAGACTGGAGTGTTGTTGCCACAAACCAGGGGATGCTGGATGCTGGACAAGGCAAGGAATGAATCCTCTGTAACCTCCACAAGGACCCATTCCTGCTGACACCCCGCTTTTAACCCATAAGACTCAACTTGGACTTTTGGCCTCCAGAACTGAAAGAGAATAAGTCTGCTGTTTTAAGTCTTCGCGTTTCTGGAAATTTGTTAATTGGCAATTTCATGACTTCTCACCACTAAGATGTCCACTGTCTTCCACAATGCCACCCCCTCAGCCTCCAAAGAAAGCCAGCCTGCCCGTCCTTGCTGTGGAGCTGCCAGGCCTCCATCCTGCCTCCCACCCTGGGCAGGTGCTGGGGTGTTTGGGGGCAGGGTGGAAGCCTGACCCACAGGTAGGTGTTGTGGGGGGTGGCAGGCCTGGTCTTCTCCACTCGTCCTTCCCAGTGGAAACCAGCCTGCAACTGGAAGTCCCGTGTTCTCGACTTAACCCTCTTAGAGTAGTGCTTTCATGACTTGGATCTGGGGTGGGAGGGAGCAGGTTCTGATTCGAATGCCAGATTCCTGTTCTTATCAAAACTTAGTAGACCTCCTTGAATAAATGCTGTTTGTCCTTCGGTCAATATGCAGAGGGAGGGAGTCACACAGTCCTGCCCCTGCCAGGCCTCTCACGGTCAAGGCTTGGCGCAGGCACACTGTCACTCCCACCATATTCCTCCGGTCGGAAATAAGGTACACGGCCAGTTCAGATAGCATGGGATGTGAAACGGACCCCCTTTTGAAGGGAGAGCAGCGCATCCATCTTCGGGTGGCTGTCTACGTCTCAGGTGAGACCACTGCCAGACCCCTCCAGCACCTGGAGGGGACTGCTACTCTCAGGAAGGAGGGCCCAGAGGAGTTTGGGAGGGCAAGATTGCAGAGTATCCACTCAAGGTCCCACCGCAGGTCTCAGGGAACTAACTCTGCCACAGGAGAGTGCGTGTCAGCTCTGCCCCTGTTATCAGCGGGTCCTGAGCCCCCTTCAACCAGGAGGCTGTGCTAGTTTTCTACTGCTGCGGAAGAAGTGGCCACAGTGAAGGCCACACCTGTTTGCTAACTCACGGCTCTACAGGTCAGAAGGCTGGGCCAGTGTGGCTGGAAGCTGGACTTGAATGACTATCCAATGCGACTTCTTCCAGCTGGAAAAATTTTCAGTATTTTTTGTAAGGTAGTTCTGCTAGCAACAAATCTTCTGTCTTTGTTTATCTTGGACTGTTTTTATTTCATCTTAATTTCCAAAAGATCCTATTCCAGTATACTGCATAGGACTCTTGCTTGAGTTTTTTTCTTTTTTAATTGATTTTAGAGAGAGAGACAGAAACACAGAGACAGAAACATCAGTTTGTTGTTCCACTTATTCACACATTCATTGGTTGATTCTTGTATGTGCCCCGACCAGAGATTGAACCCATAACCTTGGTGTATCAGGATGACTCTCTAACCAACTGAGCTACCTGGCCAGGGCTTGCTTGAATTTTTTTAATGACTTGGAGTATGCCATCCTATTGTCTTCTGGTCCCCATTGTTTCAGATGAGAAGTTAGGTGTTAGTCTTTCATGCGATGAGTCATTTTTCTCTTGTGACTTTTTAGGTTTTCCCTTTGTCTCTCAATATTCTGACTATATGTCAGCTCAGTTCTAGAAGAATCTTAGAATTCCCCTGGCGTGGTATCTCTTTCATGCTTTGCCTCTCTTCCACCAGGAGGGGATCTGTCCTTCCACGGGTTCACCTGATTATGTGAATTCAGCAAGGATGATCACCCTTTATACCTCAGTTGTGCCACATAACATAACTTAATGTTGGGTGTAAAATCTGTTCTAGTCACAGATCTGGGATCATGCAGGGTGTGTCCACCAGGCAGGAAACCTTGGGACCCTCTTAGAATCCTGCATCCACAGCCCACTGTCTGGCTTCTTGAGGACCTGAGTTGAAGTTGACTGCCTTGAGCCTGTCATTCTTTTGGCATAATCTCTAGCCCTGTCAGAAATACTCTAGTCCTGGCTGGTGTGGCTCAGTGGATTGAATGCCAGCCTGAGAACTGAGAGGTCGCCAGTTCAGTTCCTGGTGAGGACACATGCCTGAGTTGTGGGCCAGGTCCCTAGTTGGGAGCATGTGAGAGGCAACTGATCGATGTATCTCTCTCACATCGATGTTTCTCTCCCTCTCTGCTTTCCTTCCCTTCTCTTTAAAAATAAATAAATAAAATCCAAACAAACCAAACAAACCAAAACCCAGACAAAACATAAGCCCTGGCTGGTGTAGCTCAGTGGATTGAGTGCCAGCCTGTGAACCAAAGGGTCACTGGTTCAATTCCCAGTCAGGGCACGTGCCTGGTTTGCGGGCTGGGTCTCCAGGTGGGGGCATGCAAGAGGCAACCACACATTAATGTTTCTCTCCCTCTCTTTCTCCCTTCCTTCCCCTCTGTCTAAAAATAAATAAAATAAAATAAAATAAATAGAAAAAGGAATACTCTACCCCACAACCCTTAGAAATAGAATTCTTTCCTAATTATAAGCACCATTAAAATTGTCATTATTTCCATTGAGATTAAGTGCAGTTGTCACCTAGACCCTTGGAACACTGCTCTCAGAGGTGTCCCCTCCACAGTCAGCACCAGTGAGTACTCCCCACAGAACCATGTGGGGAAGAGACTGCCAATCCCAGCAGGCGCTACTTTTGATGAGTGGAAATGGCACTGAGTAGACCAATGAAAAGGACCCGATGATGTGAAATAAGCAATAATCACAATGGAAGGGAAGAGCTCTGAGTGGGCAACTGCATAGAACTGTCCCATCAGGGGACAGACTGTGTGAAAGAAGAGAGTTCTACTTTTTAGGTATTATTTTTAAAAGATTTTACTTCCCTCTTTTCCCTTAGATTATCAAATAAAATTGGCAACACCCAACACAACAATATCCATAGATCGTGAATGAATAAAAATTCTACCTTTTTTTTTATCAAATCGGCAAAAAATATATTTTTGGGTGTGCCACAGAATTTTTGCAATTAATTTATGTGTGCCATGAGATGAAAAAGGTTGAAAATTGCTGCTCCAGGCCCTTCAGATGCTGTGCTGGCCGTAACCGCCTCGGACACTGTGCCCAGTCACCCAGCCCCACGACCTGGCATGCGTGGGTGGGACTCTGAGCAGTCAGATGGGCCGGTGGGGATGCCTGAATCTCAGTCGCCCTCCCTGCAACACACCTGTGCTGGGCTGGGATGAAGAAGCTTCTGTCCTCCAGGAAGAGCCTTCCCACATGGACCCCAAAGCCTGCAGCAGGCCCGGACTCAGCTAGTCATTTGGCCCTGGGAGGGGGAGAGGCCAGAGGTCAGAGGCCCCGGATGCTCTGCTCCAGTTGGTTGGAACTGCCGGGCTCTGGCTCTGGAGCCCTGGATGGAATGCCACAGAGATGTGGGGGCAGAGGCAGTGCTGACCTCATAATGGCGAGGTCTGCTGTCCCTGTCTAGCCTGCCGCTGCTGCCATCTGCTGCCCCTGCCGATGCCTGGCATGTCCCTCCTCAGCAGCTATGACGGTCTGCGGCAAGAGATCCAGCGGCTGGCGCAGGAGAACGAGGAGCTGAGGCGGCTCGTGCAGCTGATCCAGGAGAACCAGGAGCTGAAGCTGGTGCTGAGGAACCGGGGCAGCGCCCTGAGCTTCTGCAGCCCTGGGCTCCTGGCCGAAGTGACCTCCAGCCCCCGCCTGCCCCGGCGGAGGACCATCAAGTTCAAGGATGCTGAAAGAGGTGAGCCGCGCTGCAGAGGCTCTACTCGGGGGCCTGTGAGGCGTCAGTCACTCAGCTCATGCCAAGACAGTGAAAAGGAAGGAGGAACTGCCACCCCTGTGGCCTATGATGTGTGCTCTCGAGTAACATGGAGCAAGGGCCCAGGCAGAGGCGGGGGCTTCTACAGTAGGTGCAGCCTGGAGAAGGCGGCATCACTGAGAGAGCGACGTCGGGCCAGAGCTGGACGGCAGTGTGGGAGACACGGGGCTAGGGTGCAGTTTTCCGGGGGAACAGTCCGTGCAAAGGCCCTGAGGCGGCAATGAGCTGGTTGTGCTGAGGCCACTTCCGGTGGAGTGGAGGGTAGGTGGGCACCAGAAGGGCCCTAAGGGACAGAGGGAGCCTGAGGATCAGGCTCTGTGGCCCCCCACCCTGGCTCCTTGACTGACAGGGGATGGGCTGGGATGGACAGTCCTGGTGAGAAGTGGCACTTGCCTAGGGCAGGGGAGTGAAGAGTGGCAGATATACACTCTGAAGGCTGACGTAACCACAGGGCTTTTGGTGGGTTGGCATGGGTTGCAAGAAAGAGGGTCTCCATCCAATGTGGCCCACAGGGTTTGGCCAGAACGTGGCAAAGTTGGTCGTTGCCCTGGAACAGGCAGGTGGCAGGTGATCCCAGGCCTCACAGAAGTAGCACCACACTTCAGGGCCGTGGAGGTACAGGTTCAAGGGGAGACAAGAGTGGGCGCGCCGGCAGCGCGGGGCCTGAATGCTTGACCTGGAGGCGGGCCGTGGGGGAGGGGACTCGCGGGCTCCACGCCACCGCACCGCCCCGTCCGGGATCGGCCTGGAAAGGCCCTAGCCAGCTGTCCTTGGGTGGCTCACGGCAGAGGACAGGGGCGGTTCCTGGCAGGCCGAACCTGACGCCACTGGGAGAGCCGGGCGCGCCAGGACCTGTTGTGCAGGGGGCGGGCTCGCTTCCCGGCCAGGGCGGTGTGGGCAGGGCGTGCAGACCGAAAGGACCGCGAGAGACGCGGAGCCACCCGACCAGGTGGGCTGGACACCGGGACATTCGCGACCTCCTTCCAGGGTGCTGCAGCCCGCTCCGCAGAACCCCGCCGCAGCTCCGCCCCGTCCCCTGCGCGGGCTCCGCCGGGTCCCGTGTCCCACGAGCCTTGGCCCAAAGGTCGAGCCGTTGGGAAGTGGAGCTCCCCTCACCTGCTCCACCCCCGTGCCTCCGGGTGCTAAAGGAACCCAGGCCCCCGGTCCAGGGCTCCCGGTGGCTCCTCCCCTTCTGAAAGGCCTGTTGCAGGCCCGGGTTTCAGCCCCAGGTGGGGCTTTAGGCCAGGCTCCCCAACCCGCCCCGCTCTGGCCCTCCCTCAGGCTGCCCTCTGAGCGGGGCGGGAGGTGGGGGAGGGGCCTGCAATTCTGGCTCCTCCCAGAGCCCCTCCTGGACCTGGAATCCCACATCCCAGCTCTGCCCAGGGCTCCCCACCTGTGGATGAGCTCCCCCCGCACCGCCCTGCTGAGGACCCCCTCTTCTGCCCAGTTCTCCCAGGACTACAGCCTGAAGAGTCACTGCTGGACTCCAGCCGAGTCACCATGGGCAGCCCCGAGGGGAGTTTCCATTTTGCCATCGACCGAGGAGGCACCTTCACAGACGTCTTTGCCCAGTGCCCCGGGGGGCATGTGAGGGTCTTGAAGCTGCTCTCAGAGGACCCTGCCAACTATGCGGACGCCCCGACCGAAGGCATTCGCCGCATCCTGGAGCAGGTGGCCATGGCAGGGCTGTAGGGCAGGGCGGGACCCCAGGGCCAGAGGCCTGACACTGCCCACATGGTTCCCAGGAGGGGGGGATGCTGTTGCCAAGGGACCGGCCGCTGGATACCAGTCGTATCGCCAGCATCCGAATGGGCACCACAGTGGCCACCAACGCACTGCTGGAGCGGCGTGGGGAGCGTGTGGCTCTGCTGGTGACACGTGGCTTCCGAGACCTGCTGCATGTGGGCACCCAGGCCCGCGCGGACCTCTTTGACCTGGTGAGCTCACCCATACCAGCAGGTGGCTGGGTCTCCTCAAGGCGGGCGATCCTTGGGAGGGTCAGAGCCAGCCCAAGACCACAGAGAGGCAGAGAGGAGGTTCTGCGCACCCATAGCAGAGCACTACGTCCCCCCAGCATCAGAGCGGTCACGTGTTGTGCCGTCCCTGTCAGCCACCATGCCCTGTCCTGGGCCCCAGGTGTGAGGCAGCCCAAGCCAGCCTGTTCAGGGTGAGGGGTGGGAGTCCCCTCCACACCTCACCCTCACTGCTAGGGGAAGGAGCTGCTCCTGGGGCAGGGAAGGTGGCCACATTCAGGTGCCTGCGGACTAAGAGCTGCCCCCTGGGTGGGCCATGCTGGGGCCACCTTTCTGACTCTCCTGGGCCTGTCCACTGACCTGCTGGGACATATTCCCTTGCCTGCACTGTCCGCCGCACCCCCCTGCCCCGCCCTGTACAGGACCCCAGCCAGGATCCCCAGGCCTGGGCCTCCCCTGAGCCTCTGCCCACCCCTAGGCCGTGCCCATGCCCGCCGTGCTGTACGAAGAGGTGCTGGAGGTGGACGAGCGTGTGGTGCTGTATCGTGGGGAGCCAGGCACTGGGACGCCTGTCAAAGGTGTGAGCCGGGGGTGCCGGGGTCTGGGGGCAGCCTGGTCTCATGGGTCTTTGATGGGGTGGTGATGGCTCCCCTACAGGCCGCACAGGGGATCTGCTGGAGGTGCAGCAGCCTGTGGACCTGGGGGGCCTGCGTGGGAAGCTGGAGGGGCTCCTGTCCCGAGGCATCCGCAGCCTGGCTGTGGTGCTCATGCACTCCTACACGTGAGTGAGCTGGCAGGCGCGGGGGATGGCGGGGGGGCCGGGGTGGAGGGGGCGGGGAGTGGCCTGGGCAGGAGGCCAGGGTGAGGAGCCAGGGCTGAGCTGGGGGGTGTGGGTGGGAGGTGCAGCGCTCTGGGTCGCTGTCTCAGGTGGGCCCAGCATGAGCAGCAGGTGGGCGCCCTGGCCCGGGAGCTGGGCTTCACACACGTGTCGCTGTCCTCGGAGACCACACCCATGGTGCGCATCGTGCCACGGGGGCACACAGCCTGCGCCGACGCCTACCTCACCCCTGCCATCCAGCGCTACGTGCAGGGCTTCTGCCGGGGCTTCCAGGGCCAGCTCAAGGTGAGGCTCCTGCCTGCCCACATCGGTTGCCCCTGCTGCGTGCCCGGCCCCTCATCACCTGCTTGCCGGCCTACAGGATGTGCAGGTGCTGTTCATGCGCTCCGATGGTGGTCTGGCGCCCATGGACTCCTTCAGCGGCTCCCGGGCTGTGCTGTCCGGCCCCGCCGGGGGTGTGGTTGGCTACTCTGCCACCACCTACCGGGCAGAGGGCGGCCAACCTGTCATCGGCTTTGACATGGGAGGTATGAGGGCTGAAGGATGGGGTCTGGGGGAGGCTCAGCAGCCAGACTGGGCAATGCCGGGCACCCGGGTCGGTGGGGTGACTCCTCACCACCAGACGTGCCCCCCAGGCACATCCACGGACGTGAGCCGCTATGCTGGGGAATTCGAGCACGTCTTTGAGGCCAGCACAGCAGGTGTCACCCTCCAGGCCCCCCAGCTGGACATCAACACAGTAGCGGCTGGTGGGGGCTCCCGCCTCTTCTTCAGGTCAGCCCCCCGCACCCCATCTTGGCTGGGTCCCCCTGCCCTGCCTCCCAACCTGCTTCCCATACCAGTTGTCCCTCCCCCAAGGTCCGGCCTGTTCGTGGTGGGGCCAGAGTCTGCAGGAGCCCACCCTGGCCCTGCCTGCTACCGGAAAGGTAAGATCTGCATTCACCTGCAGGACTTTCCCGTGCTGCCCCGGCCCACCCACCTCTTCAGCCTCAACCCCACTGCCCTCTCCTGGTCTCCCGATTCCAGCCCCCAACCCCACACCATGCACACCCCCCAGGGGGCCCTGTGACAGTGACGGATGCTAATCTGGTTCTGGGTCGCCTGTTGCCGGCCTCCTTCCCCTGCATTTTTGGGCCGGGAGAGGACCAGCCACTGTCCCCTGAGGCCTCCCGAAAGGCCCTGGAGGCTGTGGCCACAGACATCAACAGCTTCCTGACCAACGGGCCTTGCCCAGCCTCCCCACTGAGCCTGGAGGAGGTGGCCATGGGGTTCATACGTGTGGCCAATGAGGCCATGTGCCGGCCCATCCGAGCCCTCACGCAGGTACGCCCACGTTCACCCTTGCTGCCCAGCCCTGCCCCCACCCTGCCCCGTGGAGGGGAGGGGTTGGGAGCCTGACAGGGTAAGTTAAGCTCCTGGGCCTCTCCTGGCTCCCCAGGCACGAGGTCACGACCCCTCGGCACACGTGCTGGCTTGCTTCGGGGGAGCCGGTGGGCAGCACGCTTGTGCCATTGCCAGGGCCCTGGGCATGGATACTGTGCACATTCACAGGTATGTCTGGGCCTGGGGCATGTGACCTAGGGCAGGGGACCGCCATGGGGAGGCTGCCCTCACAGCCCGCGCCCTGCCCGCAGGCACAGCGGGCTGCTGTCGGCCCTGGGGCTGGCCCTGGCTGACGTGGTGCACGAGGCACAGGAGCCATGCTCCCTGCCCTACGCACCCGAGACCTTCGCGCAACTGGACCAGAGGCTGAGCCGGCTGGAGGAGCAGTGTGTGGACGCCTTGCAGGCCCAGGGCTTCCCCAGGTGGGAGTCTGGGGCTGGACCAGGCTGGCTAGGCAGGGGCCTTGTGGCATCCCAGCATCCCCCAGCGCAGTTCAACACCTGGCCTCCCAGGTGGGGCCGGGCCCTTGGAGTAGTGCTCCGGGAGGGGTGGACTGTGAGGCTAGAGAAGGCAGGACAGGCTTCCTCACAGGTGCCCCGTGTGAACATCCTGCCTTGGTGATCGCGACAGGTCCCAGATCAGCACCGAGAGCTTCCTGCATCTGCGCTACCAGGGCACGGACTGCGCCCTGATGGTGTCCGCCCACCAGCACCCGGCCACTGCCTGCTCACCCCGTGCCGGCGACTTCGGGGCAGCGTTCGTGGAGAGGTAAGCAAGCTCATGCCCTGGGAGCCCTGGTGGGCGACCTGCTGGCCTGACCGCCTTGCGCTGACAGGTAACTTGGGTCGGTGGGTGCAGGTACATGAGAGAGTTTGGCTTCACCATCCCCAACCGGCCAGTGGTGGTAGACGACGTACGGGTGCGGGGCACCGGCCGCAGCGGCCTTCGCCTGGAGGACGTCTCCAAAGCACACACCGGGCCTCCCCGGGTAGACAAGGTTGGTGGCTTTGCCTCTGCCTACCCACCTACACCTTCAGGGGCACAGGGACATGTGTGGATGGGAAGCCTTGGGGATGGGCGCTGGCCTGGAACCTCACTCACCCCACGCCTCCTCAGATGACCCAGTGCTACTTCGAGGGGGGCTACCAGGAGACCGCCGTGTACCTGCTGGGAGAGCTGGGGTACGGGCACAAGCTTCAGGGCCCCTGCCTCATCATCGACAGCAACAGGTTGGCTGAGGCCTGACCCGAGGGGGCCGTGGGGGTGGGGTTGGAGCCACAGCTGGGGGGGCTGGGCGAACTGTGGGCCCCAGTGGAGGATTCCAGCCCAAGGCGGCAGTGGCCTGAGGGAATCTGGGGTGTCGTCAGGGCTGGGGTCTGCCCCAGCCTGGGGACGTGGGGTCCCTGGTTGAGACTGTGGTGTGGCCCTGCCCCCAGCACCATTCTGGTAGAGCCAGGTTGCCAGGCAGAGGTGACTGAGACCGGGGACATCCGCATCTCGGTGGGGGCCGAGGCTCCCAGCACGGTGGGCGCCCAGCTCGACCCCATCCAGCTGTCCATCTTCTCACACCGCTTCATGAGCATCGCTGGTGAGTGGCATCGTCCTCCAGGGCCCTGCTCCCTGCAGTGTCGGCGGAGGCTCTGCCTGCTCGGCAGAGGTGGGAACAGAAGTGTCACCCAGGGGAAGGGGTAGAAGCAGAATCTTGGCTGGTGACTGGGGGTGGGGGGGCACTGTGGCCCTGGCTCTGGGGTGGCACAGGCCCCCTGCACTGGCACTGGACCCGGGGAGAAGGGTGGCCCTCCGCCTACCAGCAGCCTTGTGCTCTGGGATTGCCTTCTGTCTGTGGACAGGAAGTGGGCTCAGCACAGCGAACCTATCTGAGCAGCCTCGGGATGGGGGTACCAGGCTTTCACCGTGCTAGGCAGGGCAGACTGAGGTGGGGCTCCAGGTTCTTGCTGGTCCTGGCTGTGGGACGCAGGTCCATGCCTGGGGCCGAGCTGTGGGTGGGGTGGGGCCAGCGGCGCCTGGTCACTCTGTGCCTTCAGAGCAGATGGGCCGCATCCTGCAGCGCACGGCCATCTCCACCAACATCAAAGAGCGCTTGGACTTCTCCTGTGCCCTCTTTGGACCCGATGGGGGGCTGGTCTCCAACGCCCCCCACATCCCTGTGCACCTGGGCGCCATGCAGGAGACCGTGCAGTTCCAGGTTTGGCGGGTCCCTCTTCCTGCCCTTCTCATCTGCCCCGCCTCTGCCCTGACCTCCTCCCCACTCCCAACCTGTGTCCTGGCTTCAGATCCGGCACCTGGGGGCTGACCTCCACCCTGGCGACGTGCTACTGAGCAACCACCCCAGTGCAGGGGGCAGCCATCTGCCAGACCTGACCGTCATCACGCCGGTGAGGGCTGCTGGCCGGGGACCTCGGGGGGCAGGAAGACCATGCAGCTGACTGTTGTTCTCCACTGCTAGGTGTTTTGGCCGGGACAGGCTCGGCCCGTGTTCTACGTGGCCAGCCGCGGGCACCACGCAGACATTGGGGGCATCACACCAGGCTCCATGCCCCCGCACTCCACCACACTGCAGCAGGAGGGTGCTGTCTTTCTGTCATTCAAGCTCGTCCAGGGAGGAGTTTTCCAGGAAGAGGGTGAGTGGCAGTGGGTCTGGGGTAGGGATGGGATTCAGTGGGCTGCGTGCGTGGCTGCATGTGTGGCTGCTGCCTACAGCCCGGCCAGGCCGGACACTGGGAGGCAGCCCACTGGCCCAGGGCTGCCCTGAGGCTGGGGGAGCCAGGGGGCGACATTTCTCAGAGATGACCAGAAGAGCTGAGATGAGTTCGGCCTGGGCCCAGGGAGGCCTCGGTGGTTTTGAGGGTGGGGAGTTGGCCAGAACACTGATGGGACCGGGTGCAGAACTACAAGGAGCCTATTTCCAGGTGTTCCAGGTGATCTGCCCTTGGCTTGCCCTGGGTCTGGGGCTGCGGGCTCTTAGAATGCCTTCCTGGGCCGCGTCTGAGTCCCCGGGTGGTAGCGCAGCAGGGCGGCTGTTCTGGAGATCGTTGTTGGCACTGGCGGGGTCTGGGGGCGAGGGGAACCGCCGAGGGACCAGCAGCTGGAGGATGGAGGCTCTGGCTCCGAGAGGGCACAGGGCAGCTGCGGGGAAGGGGGCCCGAGCGGCAGTGAGGACTGGGACGGGGGAGCATCGGAAGCTACAGAGCAGGCCTGAGGCTGTCGGTGTGAGAGCCCGGGGGCATCCTGGAGAGTGAGAGGCGGTCGTGTGGGCAGGGTGGAGGGTGGTGTGATAGAGCCACAGGCTGCCAAGGACATGAGTAGAGTGACCTAGGTCTGGCTGCTTCCTTGGTCAATCTGGGGTGAGGGCAGGGGGCAGGGATTCTGGGAGGGGCAGGCATAGGAACGTGGCAGAGCTCCCGGTGGCCAGGGAGCCTCAGAGAGGACCTCGGCCTAGACTTGAGTGGGGCTTTCCTGAAGGGAGGAATGACCCCTGGTCCGGGACTGGCACTGCTTGCGAGGGGCTGGAGTCTTCATCCAGATCTGTTGAAGGGGTGTTGCTGCACGGATGGCCACAGTGATACTCTTTCAAAGCAGTTGGCTTGTGGCCCAGTGGGGGCCACAGGGCTGAGGGCAGTGTGAGTGGAGAACAGTTAAGGGAAGTGGTTTTTCTTAACAGGGGGACAGGGAGGGAGGCCCAGAAAAAAGCCTGAAAAGAGTGGGTCCAGGAGGTGGGGAGGTAGGACCAGAGGAAATGAAGGATCAAGGAGACTTTGCTGAGGGACAAATTGTGCCCTGTCCCCTCCACCCCCTCTGCCCCCACGGCCTGCCCCAGCCCATGGTGTCTGTAGGGGCCGAGGTGAGGGAAGGAGGAGGTTCAGCAGATGGGAGGAAGCTGTGGGTTTTCCAGGCCCTGGAGGCAATCAGCAGGGTTGTGGGGAGCCAGTGAGGGGCCAATATGGGGCCCACAGTGCCCAGCAGAGGTGCAACAAGTGTGGAGCAGGGCACCAGGCGCCCCCCGGGGGTTGGAGGGTGGCTTAGTGGTGACTCTGTCCATCCAGCGGTAACTGAGGCCTTGCGGGCCCCAGGCAAGATTCCCGGCTGCAGCGGGACTCGGAACCTGCATGACAACCTGTCAGATCTCCGTGCCCAGGTGGCAGCCAACCAGAAGGGCATCCAGCTGGTGGGAGAGCTAATCGGGCAGTACGGTCTGGACGTGGTGCAGGCCTACATGGGCCATATTCAGGTGGGCCTGGGGGCGAGAGCAGGGGGGTCACTCTGTGCCAGCCCCCAGGCAGCTGGGCAGGTAGGGGAGCACCTGGCCCACGCAGAGGGCGGCATGGCTGCCTCTGAACATAATCCCTACCAGGCGAATGCTGAGCTGGCTGTTCGGGACATGCTTCGGGCCTTCGGGACCTCCCGGCAGGCCCGGGGCCTGCCTCTGGAGGTCTCCGCAGAGGACCACATGGATGACGGTTCCCCCATCCGACTCCGCGTGCATATCAACCTGAGTCAGGTCTGGCTGCGGGAATGGAGGCGGGGTGGGGGTGGGGGTGTGCTGACGAGGTGTCTGGTGTCCCACCGCTTTACTGCTGATGACTTTCTCTCTGGGCCGGCAGGGAAGCGCAGTGTTTGACTTCAGCGGTACTGGACCGGAGGTGTTTGGCAACCTCAATGCACCGCGGGCCATCACGCTATCTTCTCTCATCTACTGCCTGCGCTGTCTGGTGGGCCGTGACATCCCGCTCAACCAGGTGCGCAGGCATGTCCGGTGTGTGAGGTCGGCTGGTCGACCCCAAGCCCCAGGTCACCCTGAGTGAGCCTGAGGCGAAGTCAGCCCAGCAGCCCAATAGCGGACTGATGATCTTAGAGTACTCGTTGTGGGAGAACGTTTCTCCCAAGTGCCGCTGAGAGCTGGCTCCTCACTGCACAGGGCTGCCTGGCGCCAGTTCGAGTCGTGATTCCTAAAGGCTCCATCCTGGACCCATCCGCAGAGGCGGCCGTGGTGGGCGGCAACGTGCTCACGTCGCAGCGCGTGGTGGATGTCATCCTGAGGGCCTTCGGGGCCTGCGCCGCCTCCCAGGTGTGGCAGGCGGGTGGGGGCCTCTCCGGTTTGCTGGGGGTGGGGGAAGGGGAGGGCCCAGGGCTAGGTCGCTCAGGGAGCGGATGCCGCCCAGCCCGCAGCGATCTCTGGTCCCTGCCAGGGTTGCATGAACAACGTGACCCTGGGCAACGCCCACATGGGCTACTACGAGACGGTGGCGGGCGGCGCGGGCGCGGGCCCCGGCTGGCACGGGCGCAGCGGCGTACACTGCCACATGACCAACACGCGCATCACGGACCCCGAGATCCTGGAGAGCAGGTACGTGATGTGGGCGGGGCTGGGGAGCTGGGCGGGGCTGGGCAGCCAGCCCGGGGCGGAGCCGGGGCGGCCGTGCGGAGCCATTGGTCTGCGCAGGTACCCGGTCATCCTGCGCCGCTTCGAGCTGAGGCTGGGGTCCGGGGGCCGCGGCCGCTTTCGGGGCGGCGATGGTGTCATCCGTGAGCTGCTGTTCCGCGAGGAGGCGCTGCTCTCCGTACTGACCGAACGCCGTGCCTTCCAGCCCTACGGCCTCCACGGTGAGAGCCCCTCTCTCGACCCCGCTTCCCCCAGCCGTCTCTCCCCCTCACCCCAACCCAACGCGCTTCCCCTCCATCTTCTCCCTCCCGCCGGGTCTCCCCCTAACTCCTCAGGAAGCCCTCCCATGTCTCTCTCTTCGTTGCTTCCTGGGCCACCCCGCGCTCGCTTTTTACTGCAGGGGGTGAACCTGGTGCCCGTGGCCTAAACCTACTGATCCGCAAGGACGGCCGGACGGTGAATCTCGGCGGGAAGACATCAGTAACCGTGTACCCTGGGGTAAGGACTGTCATCTGTCCCGTCCCCTCTCCATCCCCTCAGCGGCTCTCATCCCACAGAAGGGGAACGGAGTTGCAAAAATAACCAGAGACAGTTTAATTTGGTTTCTGAAGGAAAGGGGGCAGCAAACGAGGCTCCACGGCTCAGGCCGGTGCTGCGGATGCGCGACTATGGGGATGGGACTGCAGGGGGAGGTAGGTGGGGACCGTGTCTGCGCTGAACCTGCCCCTCTGCTCCACAGGACGTGTTCTGCCTCCACACACCAGGTGGCGGGGGCTACGGGGACCCCGAGGACTCCGCCTCACCTCCCGTGTCGCCCCTGCAGCCCCCAGCCTTCTCTGAGCGAGGCAGCGTCTATGAGTATCGCAGGGCCCAGGAGGCTGTGTGAGGGGGGCCCACACAATAAAGACCCATTCAGTCGCCCTGCTCCCGCTGCGACCCGCCAGGCTCATACTTTGCCTCTTTGCGCGCCTTTCCACCCGGCCTCGCAGCTGTCGCCTGCGTGCCTGCCTCATGAGGGCATCGAAACCCGGAGCCGAAGTCCTACGGCCAGGTGGTCTGTGAGCCCTGCCAGGGCGGTGCTGAATGTCACTTGTTCTACTTCCTGGGGGGTGGGAGTCAGGTTAAAGGGATCGCCCCAGCACCAGCCTGCCCAGCGCCCCGAGCTTTGGCACCTACCGGACTCAGCAGGCCTCCCGGTACTCCGCGGTAGGTGATGTAGTCCAGGCGCCGGCCCCGCCAGGGCTCAGTCCGGGGTCCTCCGTGGGGAGGGCCTGCCAGGTAGTGGTGGCGCCCTTCCTCCTGCTCCAGGGCCCTGAGGAGGGTCGGTGTCATCAAGGCCAGGGCACCCCTCCGTTCCAGGCGGTGCCTGGCCCCCAGGTGGCCGCTCACCTCCGCAGCATCTCCGGGGAGCAGGCCACTGAGTGGTGGAGCCTGGAAGTGCTCAGTATCGTTCCTGAGGGAGGGCGGAGGTGGACTCTGTTAGCAGGAACGCCGGCAATCGAGTCCTCCCTAGGTCCGCCCCTAGCCTGGGCGCCCTACCCAGGGCCCACGGCTGCTCCCGGCGTGTGCCCAGCCGGCAGGGGTCCTGGAAGCGGCTGAAAAGCTGGTGCTCCTGCTCCTGTGCGTGGTCTGCAGGGAAGGCCAGCGCTAGGTGGGCGGGGCCAGGCCGTCCGCCCCGCCCCGCCCCGCCTCGCCTCGCTACAGCGTCCCCTCACTTAGCGAGCAGTTGTCAAAGTTCAGGTCCCCCAGGAGCACGCTGAAGGCCACGACTTCATCACTGTGGCGGCTCTCAGCCTCGAACTGCTCGACCCAGTCCAGCAGAAGCGTCAGCTGTTTGCAGCGCAGGGGCCCGTCCTCTGCGGGAGGAGAGGGGAGGGACGGAGGCTCATCCCAGAGTGTCATTTCGATCCTCAGAACCTCCCCCACCCCATCCCCCGGCCTGCTCGGTCATCTGTGAGCCCACCCAGGCACTCGGGGACTCGCGGTGTCGGGGGCAATGAAAAAACGGTGGAGGAGGGGGATCCGCCCCCATGCAGAGAGGCGAATGGGTTTGCACACGTCCCCACGCCCGTCGGGCTCACCACTCGGCGCGTGCAAGTGCGTGCAGTGCAGGAAGCCCACGATGCGGCGCCCGTCCAGGATGCCCACTTGCGCCTGCAACACCATGGACAGCCCCAACAACCCTCGCCCGTTCGGCCACACGCCCCGCCTCCTCCCAGACCAGGGAGCGCCGCCGCCGATGGGCGGTTACCTGTGCAGAAAGAAGTCCCTTAGAGGCCAACGCGTCCTCGCGACGAGCGTCGGGGAAGGACCAGAAGGTGGCGCGCAGCAGCGGGTAGCGTGATGCCAGCAGTAGCCCGCTGCCCAGCAGCTTGAGGTGCGGCCCGGGCTGCAGGCCGAATGTACCCACGTCGTATAGCACTGGGCCCAGGTTGGGCGCCAGGCGGCTCACCAGGCGGCGCGCCGCACGCAGATCGAACACCTCCTGCAGGCAAACGAAGTCCAGACCCACCGGCAACGTGGCTATCAGGACCCCGCCGGGTGCCCCAGTCCCTGGCGGACTGCAGCCCATAGCCCCGTAGCGCAAGGGCCGCAGGCCGGCAAGCAGCACGGCGCCCACAGCTTCGGCGCGCCGCTGGGTGTGCCGCAAGTTGCTGAAGCGTGCCAGCCCGTCGGGGAGCAGGCACACGTTGGCGCTGAGAAAGCTGAAGCAGCGCGCGGTCTCAGCTGGAGGTCGCCAGGGCGCGGGAGGTGCCCAGCACTGCGGAGGGGGCTGGTAGCAGAAGGGGCGTCGCCAGGTCTGCAGCAGCAACCAGAGCAGCAGTCCCGGCAGGGCCAGAGGCAGGCCGATGAGCACTAGCAGCAGGAGCGCCGCTCCGGCTCCCGTGGCTGCGCGCAGCCACTTCAGGCAGCTCGGGCGCGCCATCGGCGCCCAGCAACCCAGCAGCTGGTCCAGGGCCCAGTAGGCCGGGAAGAGCAGCGCACGGGCCAGGCCATGGAGGGCATGCAGCACAGGGTGCGGGAAGGGCGAGGGCCTGAGGGCACCAGGCATCGGGGGCCAGTCCGGCGGAGATTGCATGGCGCGCGGGGCTCTTCCGCCGCGAGGCACCCCCGGGACTCATACGCTTCCACCGTGCGAGCTGATTTGTGGGTGCGTTCGCCGTAGCTCGTGGGGAGCCACAGGGGTCAAGGCCAGGTGGCGCAATCTGTGCGCTGACCCGGGAAGGTACCCATGAGCCTGGGGGTGCGGGCGCAGGGGGAGATGTGTGTCCGGGAAACTGCTCTCTCACCCGCGCGAAATCTCGTCGGCGGTTAAAGAGAACAAAAGGGAAAGCGGAAGGGACGCTGGCTTCGCAGTCCCGCCCCAGAGGCTCCTCGCTCCGCCCTGCCGCCGCTCCCCCCGCCCCCAGGCCGCACGGAGACACCCTAGAACCGCCTGACAGGAGTGGGGTCTGGGGTTCAGCCTGCACAAAGCTGAGGACGACCCTTTTCAGTGCGGGCGGGCGCGACGCTAGAGAGGGACGTTCCGTGAGTGCTGCGTCCCGCTCCCTCCCCAGTCCTGCACGTCTGCCTGGAATTGCCCTGGCGTCCCTGCTGCCAGGTGTCGGGATACACCCCGCTCCCACTGTCTCCCCAGAGGCGCAGTGCCCTCCCTTTGAGTCAAAAGACATGTCCCAGATGAGGGACGGTGTCCCTAAAATAGTGACAGCTCTGTGACCCTACCCCAAGGGGCTTCCGATCTAGGGGAAAGGGACCGTTGGCTCTACCCTCGCGGCCACTCCCCTCGGGGCACGCGAGGTGGAAGCCAGCTCCGTTTCTGCTAAGCCGGCTCTCACTCGGTTGGTTGCCTGGAGGAGCTGCCTCTGGCTCCCTCCCGCATTGCCCGCCCCCACCTTTCTAACTCGAGCTTTGAACCAGTCCCTACGGTTCCCACGGGGGTTCTAATATTGCCTTTCACAGGGACTGGCAGGGAGGTGGTGAGCTTCTGCCTGCCCCCCCATCCCATCCCTGTTTTCCAAGGAATCTCTATCCCCTTTAGAAATTAAAGTCTGGGGCTGGGTGTGTTCACAACTGCTTTGCTGTACCCACAGGTCTCTAATCCTCTCCCCTTCCCCAGGACTCTGGCTGGGTCCCCTGAAGTAGCAGGCCTGCGAATCTGGAGGGCAGAGCAGCAGGGCCACCCCCACACCCTCTTCTTTCCTGTGCCCCTCACTGGCGGCTGACATGTCTCTTTAAATCCAGATGCTAGGTCTTCCCCCTCACATCGCAGCTACGTCCTCCTGCGGGTCCTCAGGTACCTGAGGGCTTCCCCATGCTGTCCTCCTGTCCTCGTGCAGGCCCTCACAGGGACGCCATCTGGGCCTATACTCCTTAGTTTCTGCGCCATCCACAAGCCCTTCCCCCTCAGAATCTGCGGGTCACCTCCTGGTGTCTCCTCCCGCCCTCTCCCCTCCACTTCGCCCCAGCTTTCTTCTGCTTTCCCATCCTGCCTGTGCTCCTAGGTTCCACCCCTGCAGCAGGTGCACCCTGTGGAGCCACCTCTACTCCCTAGGACACTAATGACTTGGGAATGGGCCCCACCCAGGAAGGGGCCCATCCCTCTGGGCTGTCCATTGTCCAAGTCTCAGTGAAGCTTTCTCTTGGTTCCGCTCCCTCTAAAGTCCCTTAGCGCCCCGTGAGGGTCCAGAATTCCCCCTTCATGCACCCCTAGCCCAAAGGAAGGAACTCTCACACCCACATCCTTGTCTCATGCACCCAGTCTGCCTTCTGCTGTGCGCCCGGGCCTCAGCTCTGTGCCTGTCAGCAGTGTCAGCAGCCCACCACCGCCAGCGCAGCTCCTTCCCACTTCTTGCCGTTTCCCTTTAAGCCTTGGGGGCCCCCGCTGCTGCCGCTGCTCCCGCTGCCAGGTGCAGGGAGTCTTGGGGGCCTTTGGAACACCCTTTGGCCAGAGAGCTGCCCCTGGTCAGTCGGGACTGATGGGGCGCAGGGGAGAGGGCTCTGGGAGCCACCCAAGGAGACGGCACAACCAGGAGTGCGGGCAGGCCCAGTGGCCAGCATCTGTGGGGAGCTTTAATGTCTGTGCACCAGTGGGCGGGGCAGAGCGAGGCGAGGCTGGCAGGGCAGGCCGCAGTCACCAGATGAACATGGGCTTGCCATCATCGTGCGCCAGCTGGTTGAGGCAGGAGAGCAGCAGCAGTGCGTCGCTGAGCATGCTGGGATGCACGGTCTCCACCAGCACGCGCTGCAGGAAGTCAACGGTGAAGGAGCCACCCTCGGACACAGCGAGCTCAGGCCGCTCGCGCAAGATGCCATAGGCATTCACCAGTTGCTCCGTCAGCGCAGGGTGCACCCGGCCGTTGTAGCCCAGGCTCTGCAGCCGGTTCATGATGCTCACGTAGCGCTGGGTGAGCGCCTGGCACAGCTCCTCATCCAGCTTGTGGGTGCTGGGGTTCAGAGAGGCCTGAGGGAAGAGGAAGGGCACGAGGGCAGGTGAGGGGCAGAGGTTCTGGAAGCCTCATCACCTGTTCCACAACCACCAGGGATTAGGGACTGAGCTGAGGCCGCAAGGAACTGAAGATAGCATGGCCGGGAGTCTGGAGGTGAAGGGATAATGAGGAAGGAGATCCCAACGCCCCTGGGGTGGCCTGACCCAGTGGATGCCACCTGGGGGCTTTCCCAGGCCTCCTCCTGGCCCCCGCAAGGCTCCCTCTCTGCCTCCTCACTAGGCCCCTCTCTGTACTGCGGGCCAGGCCGCATCTTCTGTGCTCTGCTCACACCCTGCGAGCGTCACATCCCACCCCTCACGCTGACATGGCCACCACAGGCCAGAGCCAACCACCCCCTGTCTCAGCACTAGGGGTCCTGCTGTTCCTTGGGCACCTGCTCCGAGTGCCTAGGCCTGGGGACTGACAGTGGCTGGGCTGTCTCCACCTACTTCTTCATCACCTATGCCACCCTAGCCAGGCTAGTGACTGTGTCCTTCCTATGAATTCAGTCTCTCCTCTCCACCCCTCCTGCTGTGGCCTCCTAGACATGTGACCTGGGCAGTCACAAGGGACACCTGGCTCTGAAGGGCCTTGCACTCAACTTAATGCTCTGCTGTAGCCCTGTATTTTCTTTCTTTGAAAAAATTTTAAAAAATTTATTTTAGAGAGACAGGAAGGAAGGGAGAAAGAGAGAGGGAGAGAAACATCAATGTACAAGAGATATAGCAATTGGTTGCCTCTTGCACGCCCCCAGCTGGGGATCTGGCCCACAACCCAGGCATGTGCCCTGACCAGGAATCGAACCTGTGACGTTTTGGTTTGAAGGCCAGTGCCCAGTTCACTGAGTCACACCAACCAGGGCGTCCTGTATTTTCATTTGCACTGGATTCTGCAAATTACGTACTTGTCACAGGCACGGCTGCCCCCAGGCCCGCAGAACTACAGTTCTGAAGTGGGAGTCGGATGGAGTGTCTCCCTGCTAGAACCCTCCTGTGCTTCCCACTGCTCCAGCTCCGGGGGCCGGGGCACACCTGCAAGGCTCTGCTCTGGCCCTGCTTGCCCCCTTCCAGCCATTCTCTAGATGCCTGCCAAGCCGGTTCCTAGCCTAATGTAAATTCCCAGACGAGTTGCTTAGGCATCACCTCCTCCAGGAAGATCACCCTGTCCTCACCTCCCCAGGGCGTCATGTGAGCAGAGCACCGGGCTGGGCTCAGCCGAAGCAATCCCTGGCCTCTGGCAGGTGCACACGGAGCTCTATGCCTAGCCTCTCGCTCGCAGGCCAGCACCAGGACAGGCCTGGCTCCCTGACTCTAGCCTCCTCTTGGCCCCTGGGTCTTCAGCCTCCATTTGCCTGTTCCCGGGTGCCGGCGGGAAGGACTGCAGGAGCTCAACCAACACGGGAGGGCAGGCAAGCGAACCCGTCATGCCAGGGTGGCACAGGGCACTGTGGGTGGGCAGCTTTCATCCTTGGCTCGTGCAGTGACGAGACTCATGGCTTGCTCAGCCCGGGGCTGTGGCTGAGTTCCTGCGGTGCCAGGCCTGGTGCACAGACCTCAAGGCATGGCCAGAAGTTCGGTGGGGAGCAGACCGTGCCCACCCTGTCAGGGTGCTGGCCCAAGGAAAGCAGCGTGGGCTGAGAGGCAAGGCCAGGGCTGCCCCAAGGAAGCGGCCTCTCGAGAGTGGAGTGGGGAGCCAGCGGGGAAGAGCAGGACAAGCACTCTTGGTGGGGGCGCCATGGGCGTGGCCCCCCAGCCGAGCCCTGGGAAATAGGCAGCGCAGAGGAGAGCAGGAGGAAGGGCCCTTGTTTGCAAGCGTGGAGACTCGAGGTGGGTTTTGTGGCTTTAAGTGACCAAGCTGACCACCGTAGGGGGGATGGGCAGAATCCGGCAATAGAGGGCGAGGGCTGTGTTCATCCCTCCTGCAGATAGTCTTCGAGGCAGGCAGGAGATGTGGCAGACACGCAAGGGCTGCGGCTGCTCTAAGACCCCTGGGTTTCTCTACCAGCTATTGTCCAGCAGGACCCTCTCCTTCTGCCCTGGATCCTACCTCACCGCCCACTCTGGTTGGTGCTTCTGTTGGACCAGTTGTTAAATATTTTGAAAATCTCCCTGCCCTAAATGCATTATTTAAAAACAAAAGAGATGTAAAATAAAAATGATTTAAATGCTCAACCCCCAAAAGAAAAAGCAAATCTACAGGCAGCAGAAGGAAGGAAATAATAGAGCAGAAATGAGGAAACAGAATCCAAAGGGTCACTAGAGAGGATCAGCAAGGCCGCCCTGGGCAAGGCAGACACACTCCGCGGAAGAGGGCTGGCGTCCATGCCTCCCCTTAGGCGATGAAACTCCCAGCTGAGACCATTTGGCCACCTTTCCTCCGCAAGCCCTGATGTCACTAAATTCGAGCCAATGGAATACGACTAGGACTGTGAACTCCGCCCCTGGGTCCAGCCCCGCCCCCCCCCGCCCCCATATCCTGACAGGCGCCACCGGGCGGGTAGCAGGGCCCAGCGACCCTGTGCAAAGATAAACACCTGGCTTATCGAAGCGCTTGCATTTATGTCACCGCAGCTTGGCAGAGGTCTCTAAAAAAGCAGCGAAGCTAGAAGTAAAAAATAACAGCAAACAATGCTAGTGCAATAAAACCCACCAGGGATGGATGTGTTCATGCTCTGAATGTCTTCGCAAGCATTTAAATATGTTATGAGAAAAAGGAGTGCGGTGGTGGGTGGGGCACCCAGATGGTATAGTTTAGTGGATTGAACGTCAGTCTGCGAATCAAAGGATCGCCGGTTCAATTCCCCAGTCAGGGCACACGCCTGGCTTGGGGCGCAGTCCCCCAGCAGGGGGCACGTGAGAGATAACCACACACTGATGTTTCTCTCCCTCTCTCCCTCCCTTCTCCTCTGTCTAAAAATAAAATAAAATCTTTAAAAAAAAAATCTTATTAGAAAAAAGAAAAAGGAGAAGGGGAAGTCATGTGATCATCCAATCGGAGACAGAGAAACATTCTAAAAAATTCTGTATTTGTTCGTGACTAAGAAAAAAAACAGACAATGTAATAGGTGCACCGAGACAAAAAAAAAGTATGGCCCAAACGAAAGGACAGATTAAAGCTCCAAAAACAGAACTAAGCAATGAAGAGATAGCCAACCTAACAGACACGGAGTTCAAAACACTGGTAATCTGGATGCTCACAGAATTGGTGGAGTATGGTCGCAAAATGGAGGAAAAAGTGAAGGCTACACAAAGTGAAATAAAGCAAAGAATACAGGGAACCAACAGTACAGGGAAGGAAACCGGGGCTCAAATCAACGATTTGGAGCAGAAAGAAGAAAGAAACATTCAACCAGTACAGAATGAAGAAACAAGAATTCAGAAAAAATGAGGAGAGGCTGAGGAGCCTCTGGGACAACTGTAAATGCTCCAACATCCGAATCACAGGGGTGCCAGAAGGAGAAGAGGAAGAGCAAGACATTGAAAATGTATTTGAAAAAATAATGAAGGAGAACTTCCCCAGTCTGGCAAAGGAAATAGATTTCCAGGAAGTCCAAGAACCTCAGAGAGACCCAAAGAAGTGGGACCCAAGGAAGCACACACCAAGGCACATCATCATTACATTACCCAAGGTTAGAGATAAGGAGAGAATCTTAAAAGCAGCAAGAGAAAAGGAGACAGTTTCCAACAAAGGAGTCCCCATCAGACTATCAGCTGATTTCTCAAAAGAAACCTCACAGGCAAGAAGGGTTTGGAAAGAAGTATTCAAAGGCATGAAAGACAAGGGCCTACATCCAAGATTACTCTCTCCGGCAAAGCTCTCATGTAGAATGGAAGGGCAGATAAAGTGCTTCCCAGAAAAAGGAAAGTTAAAGGAGTTCATCATCACCAAGCCCTTATTAAATGAAATGTTAAAGGGACTCATCTAAGAAAAATAAGATTATCAAAAATATGAACAGTAAAATGACAACAAACTCACAAGTATCAACAACGGAACCTAAAAAACAAAAACAAAAGCAAACTAAGCAAACTGCTAGAACAGGAGCAGAATCACAGGAATGGAGATCACGTGGAGGGTTAGCAGTGCACGGGGGGAGGGGGAGAACGGGGTTAAAGGTACAGGGAAGAAGAAGCATAACTGGTAGGTTCAAAACAGACAGTGGGAGGCTAAGAAGAGTATAGGGAAGGGAGAAGCCAAAACTTATATGTATGACCCATGCATATGAAGTAAATGGGAGGGGGTTGCAGGGCGGAGGGCAATAAAGGGGAAGGAAAAAGAAAAGAAAAAAGAAACCCAAAAATTCTCAACAAATCAGGAAGAGAGAAAATTCCTTAATCTGGTGTGGCAGATCTTGAGCCTGGCTCTTCCGGCTTCTGCTCTAGTGCCTTCCTGAACTCTAAGAGGCTGGAAGCTAAAAACCACCTTTTTTGAACTCTCCTGTGACCTGGTTTCTGCAATGGTATGTCTGCTAGGAAAGTCCCTGGTGTGCTGGCAGCTTTACTGGCTGTATAGCAAAAAGCCCCACTCTGTTTCTTCCCAGAGCTTCGGGGACCATGCAAACATGTACAACAAACCCCTTTCTGCCTCCATTAGCTCGAGCGGCGGATTCTGTCACCTGCAACTGAGAACTGACTAGCCTGGCAGAAAGCCCGGAGAACGCAACATACTTAACGGGGAGATAGAAGCGTGTGTCCCTAGTCAAGTCAGAAACAGGATGAGGTTGCCGTATCATATGCTTTCCTTAAATACCGTACGATATGATTGTCTACATAGAAAAGCCAAGATGATGATGCGCATGCTATGGAAACCAGTGAGAGGGTTTGGCAAGGTAACTGGAAAACAAATCATTACGCAAAAATCAAAAACGTTCTCGGTAGGCCGGTGAGGGGGGCCCTGGGGAGCGCCAGAGGGCACCACAGACCCTGCTGGACACAGGCACAAGGTAGCACCTTCAGTCGGTCTCAACAGTGCTGCTGGACTTCGGGTCTCCCAGGAGTAGGGTGTCGAAAGGAAGCAGTCAGAGCATCCCCCTAGAGGAGAAGGTCTTTGCAATTGGGCAGCAGAGGTGACAGGCATGAGCACTGGGACAACTTTTAGCTGGGTTTCAAAGGCGGCATAATTGTCTGCAAACCTGTACTCAAAGATAGCTAGGTTCAGTAATAACAGCCATTGAGTCCTGGGCGGGGGGCGGGGGCGTAGAAGGGGGTGTGGGGGGGATAAATGGTGATGGAAGGAGACTTGACTTCAGGTGGTGAGCAAACAAGACAATATACAGATGATGTGTTATAGAATTTTACACCTGAAACCTACCTAATTTTATTAACCAATGGTCACCCTAAGAAATTTAATTAAAAAAGAGTAAAGTTAAAAAAAAAAAAGTCACTGTGTCCTCATGGAAAATAGGACTCTATTGAAGCTCACAGCACTCACAGAGCCGGCAGCCCTGGTTTGGACAGGACCAGCTTTGGCCAGGTTCAGGGAGTCCGCATACAGGTGAAAAGATCTAGCAGACACAAGCACCGGCGTTCAACACGCAGAGAAACAAACAAGACGTTCTGCTGAAGGGAAATAAAAGACTGGGCGAGGCGGAGTTGGAGGCGGGTAGGAGCCAACGAATGGTCCGGCCAAGCGGGTAGGGCGGCCTCAAGGCTAGGATGCGTGTTTGTGATCCTCAGACGTCACCTGCAGGGGCCCCTGCAGAGGGCCAGCCTGGGGGTGTCCGCACCATCCCAAAGGCAGCATCTGTGCACGTGGGCTCCAGTGGACGGGTGATGCGTTTTTATCTTCCTCCATTTAATAGGGCATTTTCAAACAATAGGAAACCTCTTTACACAGAGATGTTTGCACCTACTATGTGGACAACTAGGCTGCTTACAAATAAATGTGTCTGTGCCACTAGTCATCACATGCGGCATCTTAGAGACAGAACTATTGTGCTCCCACCACATCGTCTGCCAACTTCGAAAGAACCATGGCTCTCGTGGCCCAGCAGTGGCTTCGGGGGTTCTGGGGAAGAGTCAAAGGTAGTCGAACCAAACATGACCGAAGTGGCCCTGTGACACGAGTAGCAGAAACAACGGGTGTGTAGGAATAACCTACATGGTAAAGATGAGCAACTTCTCGCTTTTCCTCCATAAATCAGTGCAAAAGTAGTTCCTGGAACCTGAAAGACTAATCCTACCCTTCGTATTGAAGAACAAAGGGCGAAGGGCTGAGAGGATGCGGAAGAACAGAGATGTGCATGTTCTGTTGCCCTTGTGGGAGGAGGACAGCAGGGGGCCAGGGATGCCCCCAACCCCTGCACGGGACTTGGGAGAAGAGAATGACAGCTCCCCTGTGCCCCAGCCACCGGGCTTAAGAAAGACATGAAATGTACAAGCAATAAAGGAAGAGGTGGGTAATTCTGACCACATTAAAATTAAAGACCAAAGGGACGTTCGCAAAAGGAAAGACCAGCTCAAACCTGGGCATGGATGAACCCACCGTAACCAAAATCATTCCTGCCCAATCACATACCCAGGCCTATCGTGCACAGACAAACAGCCTAGAGGACGTGGTCAGGAGCACAGAGGGTTCTTTCCCAAGGAAAGCTCACACGCAGGACCCCTCCAGTCTGGGGAGGGCTCCTGGGAGGCCACTGCAGTGGCAGAGGGGAAGAGTATAGACCTGGCTGTGCCCAGCCCCTCCCCTGCCATAGCTGGGACCGCAGACTCCTGCGGTTAGATGTCCTGGACACTGCTGGCCGCTTGGACTGAGCACAGTGCCTCCTCAATCCCAGGGTGCACCTGGATTCCACCATGCTCGCCTGGCCGGATCGCAGGGACCCCCAGCAGCACCCCAAGGACAGCTCGCTCGCCATTGCCGCCAGGCACCTGGGCAGGCCCTTGGGTCACGAGTGGGAGACAGGCGCTGCGCACCTGGACGATCTTCTCAGGGATGTTTGAGACGGTGAAGCCGTAGAGTCGTGCGCGCTCGGGGAAGATGCTGGAGAGGATCCTACGATCCAGCTGGAAGGCGATCTCCCCCACCAACCTCTCCCAGGCCAGCTGCTTTGGCTCTGGGGACAGCAAGAGGTAGAGGGAATGGGCAGTAGCTGTGTTCAGCAGCCCAGGCAGTTGCCCCGGGGGTCTCTGAGGGTG